>JBBPPJ010000065.1:0-26623 GCA_038091875.1 Leccinum insolens
GGTGAATGACAGGTCTCCCTCCCCCCAATGAGCCATCCGCTCCACTTGCTTCCTGCAGTCATGCACTCCGCTTTCGTGCCCACAGTAGCCCCAGATGCCGACTTGCTCGAGCCTGTTGTCGTAGAAGGCATAACCTGGGTAGACATCAGATCTGTTATCTTCCATGTCTTCCATCGACGGCCAGTTGGGACATTCAACTTCAAAGAGAAAGGATCGTTTTATGCACAAGCCGGGGTAAGTCATTAGTTCATGCCGTTGTACACAGTGACGATATAATGTTTTATATTTCAGACCTGTTCCCAAACCATCAGATGGATGACATCGACGATATGCTCAATGAAGCCACCAAGTGCCTCATTCTACAATTCGCTCAGATGATGGAAGCTGTGGGTACAGATTCGGCCAGTGTTGCCCGTCTTCGTGCGAAGTCAGGAACCGCTTTCCCCATCAGTTGGCTCCTGATGTTTGAGGAGTTGCAACACTCCATTTACGACACTGCCCACTCACAGTACTATAAATGGCTGCGCCAAACCTCGGCCGCAGAAAAGCCAAAGCGGAAGACCGAAGACGTGCCGTCAGCGTCAGACGGTCCAAGCAAGCAGCAACTTACTTCACCCTCTCCCAAGGCTCCCCAAATCACGAACACCAACCTCCCCAAGAAACACCACAATAAAAGGAGAAGTTTGAAGTCTCGCAAGGAGTGATTGCGTATCTACAACAAGAGCGGTCAGGACTCTGTTGTTACTTTGTTTCATATGTAGTTTGTACTTCTTAACTTATTCGTGTACTCAGGGGAACATGTATTTGTCGTGACTCAGTTACCGTGTCTCGCAGCAAGCCGTCTTGTCCGTGCCCCACAACCCAGGCCACTTAGGCAAATTTCCACTCGTCACTTGTGGTACTCACTGCATTTCCCACGTTCAATGCTTGCTTTGCCACACCCATTTGAACCACGCCCAGTACTGTTCGCCTCCAACGCGCCCCCGCCCATCAAACGCAGAAACGACACCGAGATCGACGTGATACTCTTTTCCAACGTGGTTGGTCAATGGTGAAAACAAAGAGGCAAGTTCATGCACCCGCTGTCACGCACGCAGTTTACTGTTTACCAATGACACGACTCAGACGAACCTGCTCAATGGTTGCAATGCTCGCGCTCAAGCATATGCAGTCAAACAGCGCAGCATACACCAAGAGTGGAGCGATTATCGGACTCGGTGCGGGTCAGCAGTCGAGGATTACGATCATCTCCGTCCATTATCATATGGATTCATACCCCTGTGTGCTCGCACCTGGACTTCCAGACTCTCTTTTCCAACATGGTTGGTTAATGGTGAACACAAAGAGCCTGAGACAAGTTCACACACCCGCTGTCATGCATGCAGTTTACCAATGACACGACTCAGACGAACCTGCTCATTGCAACATTTGCGCTCAAGTATATGCAGTCGAACAGCGCAGCATACGGCAAGAGTGGAGCCATTATCGGACTCGGTGCAGGTCAGGAGTCAAGAATTACGATCGTCTCCGTCCATTATCATACCCCTGCGTGCTCGCACCCGGACTTCCGGACTCCGGAGTGCATCGAAGTCATGCACCGGCTGCCTCATTTATGTCGGTGTCGGCGACAGGAGGCACTAGTCTTAGTAGTCTATACAGTGTATATAGTATCCGAGTAGTTCTACCACAGTACCACTATATGAGCACTAGCAATGAAAATTGACCAGCTTAGCTAGCTCGAGCTGCGGAGTCGTGGCTAGCTGAAACAAGCCAAGTCATCCATTACGTAAGGGTCTGGCTCCGTGACAGCTTGGCTAATGTATGGGCTCAGCTCCGGCTTAGGCCAGCTATTAGCTGTAGCTGTAGCAACACTATCGACAACGACAATGGTAGGTTTTGGAGGGGCTTAGGCGGCAAGATTATCAAAAAAATTCACATTCTAGTGGAGACGATTAGCATGTCAGCTATGATGCTAGGGCTTAGTATACGCACCTTTTGTGAATGCATGGCAACGTCCGTCTCTCTTTCAATGGTTGCATCCCCACCCCTACTGTACATTCATTCATGCTCGTCTCGTACTAGTGCTTCAGCAGTGTTGATCCATGCTGGCTCCCAGCCCGTGCTCTTGAAGTATTCAACGAATTGCAGGCGAGTACTTTTGGTCGCAGGAGTGTGTCGTCAGGAGTTCGTCAATGCTGTCCATGGCCGGAATGACCATGGCAAGGTTTGGGGTATCCCAGGAGAAGAATAAAGTTGCATCTTTGAGGATCTATAGGACAGTGTAAAATGGTGCAATGTATCACCGTATCAGCCATGTTTGTCTATATTTTGTTCGTAGCGGCGATAGCACGCACCTTCAGCATGCTGCAAAGCTGTTCAACTAGCTCCCACTCTTCATCAACGAGCTCAAACTTGATGATCGGTGCACGCAGAGAGCGAAGTTTGAGACTCGCTCAACAGACGCCAGTCACGCCACGTACAACTAGACAACAACATTAGGTCATTCGCGACTTGTGACTCGCTAGTTTTCAAGCTAGCAGTGGTACTGGGCGAGCGCTATGAGCTCTGCTCAATCAAGTTACTAGTTATTCAAGGCAGGCTGGTGGAATATCAAAGTGATATTGTTTGTACTGTTATGTATATAGTTTCATTCAATCTCTTATTTAGTGTTTAAAAGTCTGGTTCGGTTCGGTCGTTTACCTTTTTTGGGCAAGACCGAACCGTAACCGGTCTTGGGAATTTGCTGAAATCAAAAAAACTGAACCAAAACCGATAAAAACCGATTTTTCGGTCTTTATTGGTCTTTTTCTGGTCCAGTTACGGTTATTAACCAGTTTTTGTGTGCTCAAAACATAGAACTCACTTTCAGCTTTCTACCACTATTTTTGTTATGTAAAACGGTTCACACGCGACAGAGATATGATCATTGTAAGATTTGATGCATTATGGCTCTTTAGACAGCTAGAAAGATCAATGAGCGCGCACTCCGCACGTGATCGGCGGGCTTAGTGGTGGCTGTACCGAATGTGGGGAAAGCCCCTATCTAATTTTAGAGCCAATAATAACGTAAATGGGCCCATACGCGGGTGCGCTATGACCAATATCGACCTTTAAATCCATATATTGTCATAAATATCATAACTAACTCAAATAAAATCGTAAAAATATGCAAAAATCAGGAATAATCCTCGTATATACAACCAAATAGGGGTAAATAGGGGCTACCACAAAAGACCGATTATGACCGGTTTTTTTCGGTCTTTTGATTTTTGGAAAAATCAAAAGACCATAACCGAACCAATTGAACCTTAGGAAAGACCGGACCAATCAGGACCGGTCCTCATTGGTTCGGTTCAGTTAAAAACCGGTTTTTCATCAGTCTTAGGACCGGACCTTTAATCACTACTCTTACTGTTACTGTTAATGTAGTATGTATCAAAATGTCAAAGAAAGGTCCGCTAAAGAAAAGACGTAATGGCAAACCCTTTTTTCAAACACATTACTGGCGAAGCGTATGATCTTATCGGAAGCATCGGGAATGAGTAAGTCGGAATGAATAGCAGTAGATGTAATGTCTTCTTGCAATTTCTGGAATAAAGAGTACATTTTTGGGAAGTCGGGACTGAAAGCCGAGTCAGCAGGGTGACCAGCTTGGAGTTGATACTTTGCATTCTTCAGGGACCCAACATCAGGCTTAATGAAGTTTCCGTTGGGACTGCAGTCTAGTTTGTTGTCGTAAACGTTGACAACAACTACCCCTATAAAAGTCTCTTTAGTTTCCTTGAAGATCAAGGTATGACCTCCATGCTCCGGTTTCCACTGTACGAGAGGATACAATTGTGAAGATGCCATGTAAGTGTGAATACATTTTATGTATTGATCGTCCATGGTGATGATGGTGGTGAGTGCTAGCCTCAGGTTGAGATATTATGTCAAACATGACATGAGAAAGTCTATGACGTAGTTCGGTAGTGAATATTGAGTTTTCATTACAACCACAGCATGTCTCATATGACACACATTGAGGATGCTATCAATGTGTTAACGGTTAAAGATCTGATTCGTGCTGTGGGTAGTCATTTATCTTCAGTTGAAAAAGGCAACAGATCGCAACTTGTATCCGCCATCAAGGAGACATCATGGATGCATCAATCTGTCATGGAGATCTACAATGAAAAGAGGCAAAGATTGCAGGAAGAATGTATTGAGCAGGTAAAGAGGTGTAAAGTGGGACAATGGCTTGACGAACACAAGTTAGAAGATTTCCTGGAAGTCATAGGAGAAGACCACCGTCGGGACTTGATTTCATCTTTCATCAATGGTTCTGGCAATGAAGTGCTATTACAGGCAGTGTGCATAGTTTGTACAGGAGAGTTCTTTGCAAAGGATGTCGAAGAACGAAAAATAGATGAAATTTGCAACAAAGAGCTTCTTTTTCCATCCCATCCACATCCACAACATCAGCTCTTGCATGGTATGTTGCTCTACAATACAGCAACCTATGGAACCCATGAAGGACTGTGGAAAAGTTTGTGTGTCTTGTTTGGACGATTTGACGAAGAACAACTTGTTACCTTTGACGGCCTTGGCTAACAACCTATGGATTGGTGATGTTCCAAAAGTCGTTCAACTCTTGACAATTCCTGAATGAATTCTAGTATCACGCTATCATGCTTCAGCTCATGTCGTCAAATTATATCCAAAGTCACGTACAGATGGCAATTCGTCTTCAGGCTTCTCCTTTAACAGTGCTCTACGAGGAAACGTCTCAACATATCAATTAAATACAAAAGATATTGCCGGTATGGTGGAGGGAAACTTACTTCCGTATCACCCCAACATCTTGCCAGCAACAATCGGAATTTCTATTGTAGGCCTGGGGTCTTTCTGTCGAAACAGTTCTCTACCAGCGTAGTTTTTCATCAGTCAGCAACGTGTCAAGGACGCACTAGTATTCCTAAAGGCGAATAACCCTATATATAGCGACATTCATATTTCCGATTCGAATTTGGAGCTTTTGCCAGATAATGCTGTTCCAGAGGAGCTTCTTGCTAGTGTTCGTAAATCTGGCGATGTCACGGAATTGGAAAAAGAAAGGGAAGGATGTACCCTCGGATGAACTTGAAGACAAAGGTATGGATGAGCAAGAGGTTCTTGTTGCAGGTATATATCAATTTTTTTGGGGGGGTTGATCTTATTTGAATGGATATCTAGAATGAGTCGATGAATATCCTGAAGGTGGTTACAAGAGCAACGAAGAGTCGGATGCCATGGCACAGAATTCACGTAAGTACATACTCCAATTTTTTAATTATAAATGGTCATCAAAAGATGTATCTCATTATCAGAACCTTGCGTCATCCCTTTACAATTCCATGGAGTTCTTGACTTGGAGATGGGAGAAGTAAATGACAATGAGTTATTTGCACATGCGATGAAGAATCTGGCGCAAACCTCAGAGGAAACCTACGCAGTGCTGTGAATGAATATCCTTGAAGAGATCCTGAAACCAACGATCTAACTGCTGGTAATCCTTCAAATCCCAATTTCTTCCTTGGGGCTTTTCCATATCTTTTTCTGGCATGGGAGGTTTTGAAGTAGACCGACCTCGCAAATTGTCATTCTTGGAGCATACTCGATGGGCTTTGCGTTACACCGACAAGTGATTCCGGTTGGATATTCAATTCGTTTTTCAAGCATTCGGAATTGTGCAAAAGCGCCAAGTATGTTCTTCGTTTTGTCTTCAAATCAAACGGAAGGATTTCATAGCAAATGAGGAGAAGATACGGCATATAACAGCAGAGGATTTGGAAGTGGCAGGTCGTGAGGAAAGTGAGCAAAAGGCGATAACGAATCCTACAATCAAAGCTTTGAAGCGGCATGTTTTGACTGTTCGATCTAGAGTAATGGGTACAGACGAATCGTGCCACAGTAAGTGTTAACGTTGCAATACTCGAGTCTAGGCTAAGGTTGCACTTACTATATCAGAATTGCAGGCATCAATCTGGGGAATGACGACTCGGATCTTGAAGAATCCCCCGTCTTTGTGGATCACCATCAATCCAACTGATATTCACGATCCTTTCGCTCAGATTTTTGCTGGAGCTGAGATCGAGTTGGACAAATTTGATCCTTCAGACTATGTCATGTTTAACTCGGATATCAAACGATCCTTATGCTGCCGCTCGTTTTTTCGCCCACCATCCCAGAGTATCTGAGCAAAACATATCTTCCCGATTGCTGCGGGTTAAAGGAGCATCTTATTCTCGTCCAGCTAATCCAGACTCCGACTCTCACATGTACTGTGCTAATGTGCAAGTTGCTTCTGACTCGGATATCGTCCCTCACCCTCGTCAGGATCCACCTTGATGGTCGAAATGCAATGTGCTTGTTTTTCACCCATGACTCTGGGGAGGTGTGTCTGACCTTTGATCTTAGGACCGGACCTCAAAACACTAGGTATAATGTCAGCTAGAGTGCCAGGAGAAGTTGAGCACAGCGGCCACTCACAATCTGAATATATTGGCAGTTGGCATTACTACGCAGATGGGAAGGCTGAGTGATTGGGGTGTGAGCCACCCATTGCCAGCACAGCCTTATATATGATGAACCTAGAGCCTTTGTTCAAGACATGAGGCGTTTCTGGTGGATGGCCTACTACGTCATGGTTCGAAACTGGCAGATGTCAACTCGGAGTACATACATGTATTCTGATCTCAATCATAGTATAGCCATTTCAAGGGTCTCGGTGCCACACGGCATGCCACCACCTCGACGAACATTTTCGGAGTACTATATCTGAGGAGATCGTGCCACGGGCACCACAACTAGACTCGGATCTGAACCGATTACAGTTTAAAGTGTCGTTGTTGGTGAAGAAAAGACCACTGGCATGTACAGATATACAGATATATACACTACTTAGTTCGAAAAATTATACACCATGTATACGCACTCGATACAGGCAAGTTGAATCCCCTTGGGGCCAATTATCTAATACCTCTAACATGACCATGCCAAAGTCCATTGACAGCTCGCAACGTCCTGAACGACAGGAACTGTTTGTGCCCAGTCCTCCCTAAATATGTCGTATGTGATATATGCTAACGGCACATACTGGTACCTGGCAGTAGTCGGAGGGCCCTGGCGTGCAGACAGCAGAACATGGAACTCGGGTGGATGTAGGATAGTAGTACTCAGCCCTTCAGCCTTCATGAAGTTAGTTTTTCGGTCGACTACACCCCAAAGAAGTGTGTGTTTTGGAGCCCGCTCTATATCAGAGACGAGTGCTTGAGGGATGTGGTCAATCGTTACATGGGTGATGGTCACACTACCAGGCAAGGATATCCCTAGTTGCCCGGCTTGCCCGTGCATATCCCAGCAATCTCCTGCATGGACGCGGCCATCGAGCACACCATTAGGTGTAGCATGCAGCAATCTCAGAGGCTGTTGCAGCCATGATAGCCATGACCGCGCCTGTAATTCTGTACTTGTGGTCAGCTCATGGAGGACCTTGGCACCCGCACTGGCGAGGGCAAAGTCTTGTTTCCCCGTGAATTCGTTGATGAGCCGCAAGCACGTGCGTTGGTTAGAGAGCTGTTGTACGTGTACTGCTTCCTCCAGTGCTTGAATCTGACTCTCTTTGGGTGATTGCGCAGTATCATCAAGATGGAGGTAAGCTGTTGTACCGCTTCTTCCAATGCTCGAATTCAACTCTCTTTTGATGACTGTGTAACGGAACAGAGACGGTCCAAAAGGTCTTCCACAACACTTTGATGCATGTTCTGAATTTGAAGCAGCACCCTGAGGGAGATAACGGCGAAGGCCAACAGAAGTAGAGTTACAAAGCGGCGATTTGTCGGAGGTGTCTGGATAGAGAGTTCGAGGGGTCGCTTGGTTGGTCCAGATGGTGTGAAGTTTGAGGACTTCAAACGAGAATCCGTCTGCAATTGGGAAGGTTGAAGAGGTTTCATGGTCATTGGCGGAGTGGCTCAACCGCAGAAGTGTTCGAAATGGTTCAATCCTGGAAGATCTTCATTGCTTGTTAGGTATCCCAGCAGAGTTCGAAGCTACCATTCATAGAGCATTGAATCACAAGATTAGATCTGGTGGCCCAAGATCCGGTCATGATACATGAACGATTATCGGCGGAATGACGGCTGGTGGGTATGCCATGAACTCACCGCATGTTAGGCTGTGTGTGAACCTTATGTTGATGAACATCATCAAATGGGCGTGGTCATCCAGACTCCATTGTCATCCAGAACTTCGATGACAAAATGGTGCGCTTGAGCTATTAATATGTGGCCCATCTGCATCAGTCTCGAATGATCGACAATCATCATCCAGCGCCCCAATTGGCAAATTCCAAGAAGAACTTCAGACCTGTCAGTGAGAGACATCACGAAATCAGTGTTCCCACATAACTGGTGAGTTGATTTAGTTTTTAGTTTTGGCCTGCCAGTGATCGTGATTCTTTACCAACGTAATCCTCAACCACCAAAGCTTCCTTTAGGGAGTTCCGCAAACAGCTAGAGGACAATTTTCAGTCAATACAGGTGTTGTGTGCACAACTGGAATTACGGATGCACAAACTCGAGATCGAGGTATCTGCAGCAAAAGGAGTGCTCACCAATCAAAAGGGACTGCTGAGCAGTTGTTTGCAAGAGCTTCAGCAACACCAGGCTGAAATGGACTGTGTAGAGAAGCATCTGGATAGCGTGAAATATGCGGGTGAGATGGCGGTCTTGCGAGGAGAGATAGCCGCTCTTTGGGCGGAATTCCATGTCATGAATGATGTTGATCATGAATTGCTCAGATCAGGTAACGTGCAGCCTGAGGTAGACTTGCGAGGAGATATCACGGCACTTTGGGCAGGAATTCATGCCATTTGGAATGATGCTGAATTGCTCACTGGCAGATCTAGATCAAATGACGTGCAGCTTGATCATGAGGTGCCAGTGAGTGCTGCTGTCAGACTTGTTTGTATTCCACAAAACATACTACATTTCAAGCACCATGCCCCCTGGGCCCGTGTATCACTATTTCGAGCTATTTTGGTTCTCCCTTTGATGTTTTTAATGTTCTGGTCACTAGCAGGGATGTCCAGGCTAGAGAGCAGCGACCGACCGGTTTGGAGATGCACGAGATGGAATCTGAACCAATGATTGTGGTTGTATAAATAGGCATAGATGATTAGGACGTGATCTTGAATTATCTTTGCTGTCCACATCCACGGCTGATAATCGGGTTGATCATGGCCACGTGATCAAGCACGCACCACACGTGGAACTGGCATGTACACCTCGTGATGGGTGATGACCTGTCCGTAGTGGCGCAGTCCACGCCATACTAGGTATCATATTGTAGAAATACAGACTCGCACCGTATTTACAGCACACAATGCATGCAACCAGTGCCAGGCCATCCCGGAATCACAAAGACCAGGGCATTTGCGACAAGGATGGCACACCGCTACGAGGTGGCCATAGTAGGTAAATAATTTGAGTGACATTGATCAGCCTGTGTATCAATTACTCAATCTCAAGTACGATCAGAAATGCGCTCGATGCCATCCTCATTTCCTGGATCCAGCTCCTTAAGAAGGAGGTGAGCCAATACATCCTGTCGCTGATCATTAATCATGTTTGATCTTGCTGACCAGTATTTGCAGTCAATCTGTAGAGCCCACGGGGCCCCCACCCCAATATTCCCGCCTCCCCAGGAATCTCATGAACCAACCAACTGGCGAACTACGAGGTTTAGATCAGGAGGTGGTCATTTCTCTTATTTCATGACAAAGTCGAACACACACATCGAAGTTCCCATACAGCAAGGCTCTGAGGAGAGTGATATTTATATACATTGGGTAAACACCAAGAAACATTGTCAAGTATGGCTCTGGCAAACAGGCATATGGGTGCACGTCCCTTTGGGTCAGCCCATCATTAGACCACCTGAAACAAAGTTACTGACATCATGGACCTAATCCATCGTGACATCGACATCATCCCCCGTAATCTGGTATGATAGCATGACACCTGAGTATATCGCCATGGACGACTTGGTAAATACACTTGACTCCATCGCCGTGAGTGGCTGCGAAGTCTAAGAATTCTCATGCACTCACACAACAGCCCACTCCAAGTCCAAGTATTTGCAAATTACCTCAGCTTATGATCAAGAAAAGATCACAATACAGTCACCATGGTCTAGGACAGCTGGTTTCAAAGAGCAGGGCAAGGGAGACTCTGGGTCCGTTTTGGTGCGTGTTACCATCCTTCATTCCTCTGCAGACCTAAGAGAACTTCGGGGACCAGACGGCAAGCCCTTTTCAATGCAACCTCCAGGATCTGTGCATCTCGTTTTTGGTCTGTTTGTTGACTGGTTCAACCCCTACTCATGATGAGCAAGCAAGCAGGCAAGCATCACTCGACAGGCGCCATATACATGGTGTGCTTGAACCTACCGCATAGCATCCGCTTCAAACTCGAAAACATGTATCTCGTCGGAGTCATCCCAGGCCCAAAAGAGCCATCATTAGCGCACATAAACCATTTACTTCACCCCCTCAGGATGACCTCCTGCGTTTGTGGGAGAATGGGCTACGCGTGCGCCACATGGAGTACTTGATTTGTTGCACATTAGGTCCTCTGATATGCGATCTGCCTGCTCTTCGGAAGGTGGCGGGTTTTGCTGGGCATGGATCCAGTTAGTTGCCTCCAGTCCAAGTCACTTCACAACCTGGAGAAGGTGTCATGGCCCCGCTACACTTGGTCCGAACACCTAGCGTTGGCAACCTGCTGGAGAGATGCAGAGACTGTTGAAGAGCGTCAAGATTCAAACTCACTGGAATAAGATGGTCGGAGCTCCTTCGACTGCGATATTGGGATCCCACAAGGTTCTCCTTTCTGGATGCCATGCATAACCTCTTTTTAGAGGAATTAATTACAGCACCACTGCCGCGAGGTTTGGGGCATATCTGTAAAAACACCCAACGCAACCCCAAAGAGTGACATCAAGCTGTTGGCTTAGAGAAAGCAGTGAATGCCATCAAAAAAAAGAAAATTTTGAGGCTTTTCATACAGCCCCTTTCCTTTCTTGATAGGAGCAGTGGCTGCGCACAAAATTCCACTTCAGTAATTACATAAGCAGCCAAAAGCTCACCAAATGCAGCCACTACTCCTACCACATATCTATTTTTAGAATCTCCTCCATCAGATGTGTTCCCCTTCATTCCCTTGCTTTTTTCCCTTGCTCAATACATTGTTTGTGTGTACCTACATAGTATATTTGTCATAATAAACCATTTCCACAACTTAAATGAGGATCTGCATTATATAGGTGGCACTGATTGCTGTGAAATGCATGCAATGTCTTCTCATATTTCATCACTTCACCAGATTTATTGGGCTCTTTGATGGGTCTCAAATCACCATTTTCGATATTTTCAGTGTTTTGGGAATAGAACATAATACATTGCAAATATGGTCAGGGCAAGTTACTGAATCGAACTCTGGAATGCATGTATTTACAATCCCACAATTAATTTGGACATATTCCAATGGAAGGTGAAGTCAGGAGCAATGAAATCAGCTTTCTAGAAGTGTGGGAAATAAATCAAAAACATCAGAGACTTTGAAAAGATGTCAAAGGTACTACTGATGGCTCGAAAATACCTGGGACACTTCCTTACATGCATTATCCTGAGTTTCATCACTTCACCTCATTTTCTGGATTCAAAACACTATTTTCGAGATTTTAGTCCCAAACGATTGACAAGAAAATACCGTTGCTCCCACTTTGCTTGACGGCAGTGACCATACACCGTCCATGTCCATGCACCTCCAAGAGGGCTGAAGTGTTGACCACCAGGATCTCCAGCACTGAGCGAACGACGAGACGTTGCTGATATATACGGGGCGCTCAGAGTTAAGGGGGCGTTTGCGTTTCATCTATTGCACGACTTTGATTGGTCTGTTGATGGTATTCAAACGGCCATCCTGTGACAAATTTAAGATCCTGATGTAAAATAAAATGCACTTTGAAGACATACCTGTGAATAACCAAGCATCTGTTCCATTCCCAACCGCAAAAGCACCATATCTTTCATTTCATGTCAGGAATCCAGCGCCCCAATATAATAGACAGCCTTCACCACCCACATCAACTCCGGTTGTTCCTGCACCTCTCTCAAAAGGGACTGGCTCAGCTGCAACTCGGTTACTTCAGCAGCCTTCGCACCATCAGTGGTAGGTGGAGGCAGGTGTTGTGGTGTTGGTTGGTGGGGAAGTGACGGCGGTGGTCCGCGGGACCGTAAAGGATACAGGTACTACCTGTTTCGCATCACCAGTGGTAGGTGATAGCGCGGGCGTTGAGGTATCTCCACCGTCACCGTAAGAGACAGCAGGTGCTACAGTGACTTTTGTACCACCAGTGGCAGGTGGTGGCGCAAGTGTTGAGGTATCAGTGACAGTCGAGTTCAATGACACGGATGCGGTTGTGGTGACCGAGATGGGGACAGAACTAGGAGGCAGAATCAGAGGGGAGTTCAATGACAGGGAAGCAGTGGGCTGACCGAGACGGGGACAGAACTAGGAGGCAAAGTGATGGTCGAGCTCGACGACATGGATGTGGTTGCGGTTGCAGTGACCGAGACGGGAACAGAACTAGGAGGCGGACTCGGAGGGGAGTTCGATGACAGGGAAGTGGTTGGGCTGACCAAGACGGAAACAGAACCAGGAGGTGGAGAGGAGTTCGATGACACGGACGCTGTTGCGGTAACCGCAACAGGGACAAAACTAGGAGTAGGAGAGGAGCCCGAGGACATGGACGCTGTTGTGGTGAAGACAGGGACAGAACTAGGAGTTGGGGAGGAACCGAGCACGGACGCTGTTGTGGTGACCGAGACGGGGACAGAACCAGGAGGCGGAGAGGAGCTTGAGGATTCGGTCACCGAGCCCTGAATGATGTTCGAGTCCTCGACTTCATCGCCATTGTAGTTGAAATGAGTAAAAGAACGTGCACTTCTGATGTTGATGGGAAAGACTTGTGGCGAGCAACGTGCTGATTGAAAGGTTTCAGCTAATCTTGGATATTGACCGATTGATCAAACGTTAATCCGTCGTTTGTCTTCCCACGCACGGATCTGCAAGAACGAGGTAAGTTATGTATACGAACAGTGTGCAAATTTACTTACACCCAGCTGGTCAAGCTGCCTCTAGTATGAGGCTGAGGCCTGGCGATTGCAGTGAAGTTTGTGATGAGTTAGCAACCATTATTCCCATCAAATCCCGTTTGGTTATCTCGATTGGCTCCTGGATCAGTGTCCACATTTACTCTCGATTCTGATGACGAAGACACACTTGATGTCCCAGATGAGTGAGTCGTATAGCATGCTCATTTTTATCTTTTGTTTCGAGTACACAATTGCTATTGGGACTCCTCTGGCTACAAAGCACTTCATGAGCTGTTTTTGTGGTTGTAGTTGCACAAGTGCTTTGTGAATAGAACATTGTGGCATGTGAGTAATCAAGTGTCATTTTTGAAGTCACGTTGTGCACTTCAAATTTGACTTTGAAGCTCATCGAGTACTATTTACAGTATCCATTTTTTGTTTCGCTCAATGACCTGTTCAAGTGTCATTTTTGAAGTCACATCGTGTACTTCAAATTTGACTTTGAAGCTCGTTGTGTGAAATTTACAGTATCTGTTCTAGAGAAATTTGAAGTTTCATAGTACACTTCAATTTTACCTTTGAAGTGGGCCTATGATGTCTTCAAATTTCATTTTTGAAGCTGTTGATGGGGATTGCACAGCAGGTGTATGGATGAGGCCTTGAGTATTGTACAAAAGTGTAGACTACCACTCGGGTCCTGACATCACGAAGAAGCTGGGTTTCGGGAACAACGACAGTTTCACCTCCTTGAACATCTTAATTCCATTAGTGCGGGCTAGTATTATACACATTAATCTCCCGAGGGTGGTACAGATTTAGTTCCTGGTTCCATCAAGTATATATTGGCAGACAAATGTCATATCTGGTTTGCTGTTCAGCACCACCCTCCTGTACCCAAGGATATTGTCGGCCCCTAGCACCCGAGAGCTGCCAAGAAGCTGTTGTGGCGACCCTGTGCCCACATCATTCAACATGGACCACTAGTTTGAGAAAAGAGGCAATGTGGTGTGGGACCCCATTACTACACTTTTCACAACACATTTTTGGTACACTTTGGTACACTTTTTGGTACACTTTCCATATTTGGGTGGTGGCAGTTGATGGAGAAACTCGCTTGATATGAATGAACCCCCCGAAGTCATCATTCATGTTTGGATGGTGGCGGGTGATGGGAGAGCTTGCACTCGACATGAATAGACCCTTTGTAGCGCTCTGCGCTACTTCTAATCATCGCCATTGGATTCCCCATGGTCGATAACTCTATCAACATTTTCTCCTCGAGGTTCTAGACCTTTGTGGTCGCTCTACACACACCTCTACCTTCTTTTCTTCGAGTTGTGATGATTATTCCCACAGTTGTGGCTGATTGTGGCTGCTAGTTGTTTGCCAGTATTTACAGCCACTAGACTTAAGCCTCGGAGTCCTCTGTTCTGTTTCCCTTGGTTACTCACAGTGGACTCCAGGTCAGTAGCTCATTGTACTTCGCTCAATATCATTCTTGGTTACTCACAGTGGACTCCAGTGTGACCTACAAGTCCCCTTTAGTGGTTATCCCATCCCAACAACGCTTTCTGCGCTTATCAATATTTTCGCTCGAAAGGATACCTCTGAAAGACAACAGAAAATTGTTTCTGCACCACAGTTATCTATGAACAGCTAGTTGGATTGACTCCACCAAAGTGGAAGGTTTGCTGGCTGGTACCAATAAAGGTGGGTGGTATATAGCTAGAATGCTAACGAACAGCAAAAGCTCATGAACTTCTTGATCCTAGTAATTGATCTGTTACATGAGTTTGAGCTTTTTGTTGATCCGTTCCACATTCTGGATAGTCTCATATACGGTCAGAAGTCATTGCACAACATATGTAGACTAACCGATGGTCGATGGAATAAATAGTCCACCTCTCCTATAATGCAGTATGGGAAGGTGTTCGGATCAGACATCACTTTTCAGAAATGCTCCCATGACACATATGTCACATTGAACCTAGGTTTTCTGAGTAGCATAATCATTGGTTTCTGCAATTTATTCAGGCAATGCACAGTGATGCCTGGCCTACTTGATGTGGATGCCAAATGCGACCCTGGGAAAATCGGGCTGCCATGTATGTTCAGGTGCAGGAAGAAACACTGCCAATTCTCTGGACCGCCTGGTCATTCACACAGCCTATTACCCCACCCACCACCTCACCTGCTATTGCGTTCTTGCAGGTTCATTGATCCGACTTGGATTGCTGGCCTGTCTTAAGGTCTCCCAGTCCTTCCCTTGCCAAAAAACGAAAGGTTATTCATGCACCCAGCAAGGCCAAGCTTGGATCTATCTGACGCCAAGACCATTCCAAGCCCGATTATGTATCCCATGGGAGCAATATAATTGAGATCATTTTACGCAAGCATACCATTATGCAATGCAAGTTACATTGGGAAATGGCATTGTCACCCCACATCTTCCACTCTTTCCTTATGATAATATGTTGATTTACATGCTTCTCATGCATGTTCTATGTGTGAGTCCCAATGATGCTTGAGAAGCATGTCACAATCCACAAATCTATACACTAGTATAAGCTTACTAAAGACAGTAACAATATGTTTACCATACCTGTTAACATAATAATACTTCCACATCTTTGAATCTCTGAGTGTGCGATACTATTGGATGACGATTCTTGGTGGAGTCTCCCATGCCTGAATGCAGGTATGAGGTGACAGCCGCTCACTACATCTACATGATCCATAAAATCAAAGGATGCAGGGTAAACTGCAAAGCGTGAAGATAACCATCTGTTCAGTGATCAAGTTGTATATTTGCTTCAATGATGTACTACAATTTTTCCTTCAAACATGCGCTGTGATGTACTGCTATCCTATACTAGAATGGCTTGTCGAGTGGATACCACAACTATGCGCATGCTTTTATTGATCATGTGATCCGGCATTGTTGCAGCCCGTACCAAAAACGACTACTATGGATGAGTTTGTACACAAACTTGTGTCTGTTGACGAGCTGAAAGGATGCCGAAAAGACAAGAAACGCTGGTGCTCTTAGATGGTCATGAGATACTGGATAATGTTGGTGTCGGAAATGACCTGGAATGTGTCATTGACGCACTACCAGTTGGATGGTTTGAGTGCAAATGTTGTCCATGGGCAAGTGTTTGCATGATGTCAGAGTCTGATCTAATAATATCACAATGTTTTCTTGCTGTTATATTGCTGAACATCTTTGTCCCTCTGTTCTTCGACCCTTACACATCGTGTCTTCGGAATCAGATCGTGAATCGCCTAGAAGCAAGGTCGAAGGTAGAGCAGAGATGGCTGGAAATTAGTACAGTGTCAAAAGGCTAAAATGCTATGCACCATACACCGTCCAATGACTGCGATATCATATATAGCTTGGCAAAATTCCCAGCTTCGTGGTAAACTAGCAGCTGATATTGATTGAATCACAGACCATGCTGCAATGAGAGATAGACATGTATTTATTTTTGGGATCACACGCTGCAACACCTCACCCTCTCACCCGATGTGTCTACCCCTCTACACGTATACTGTTCATTATTTACTAATTGGCTATGCAGATGGCCAGTTGTTTGTTGTGGAGCTACGTATGCCATAGTTGCTCTTGATCTGGCATGCAAAGTTGGGCTACTTGGTGAAACCCTTTCTAGCTCATGAATAGAATGGTTTACCAGAGTCACTATGTGGATGCAATTCAAACAGAGTTCTCGGGACTAGAAAATCTTGTTTCAGGAGCCACCAAGATTGCACCTCTCTCACTGATGCCTCTCTCTCCATTGACGATCTCATTGTTTCAGTGAGACTCAGCTCATTCCCATCCCGTGCTGTGCTAGTGGAGGGCGCCACTGCAGAATCAGCTTCAATCACTCAACAAAATCACTCAATACCACACAACGTGCTTTTCGATATATTAAGGGCTTGCATGAATTGGCTGAGTCAATGATCAATGACGGTAGGAGTGAGTGATGTTGTTGAATGGGATAGGCTTCCTGATCTCCTCTCCATCTATGGATGGCAACATCTTTTACAGATTGCACCACCCAACCATCCCCTACAGCACCACACATAAGTTCATCTCTCCCGCGACCATTCTCCGGTTACTCAAGCGTGCAGGAATTGTACAGAAAGTAAATATTTTCCCAACAAAAACGCGTGGGCCATTTTACACTTGACACTGCCTCAAATAACAACAGCACGATGGCCAAACTTTCGGTTCTCCTGGCAAAGGAAGGGATTGAATTTGATGCGAAATACAGGCGAATAATGTGTTTTCCCCACATCATCAACACCTACCTGCTCGAAGCACGTGATCGACAACTACTGCCTCGGTGACGTGTCCGAGGTCGCCGCTAGGAATTGATGGACTGATTCTCACGGAGGTAATATAAACGCAGAATCCTACACTGCCACTCTCCAAGAAGACCCAATGGCGCTTGGTCGTTCGGTCGTCAGAAGCATACACATGCTTGTCTTTGTGCTGGAACTGAGCCTGTTGGACAGTGCAGAATTCTTATCATCATCGGTAAAGCGAATGTATAGTGAAGGACCTTAGATAATGGCGTGCTGGCACTGCTAGATTGGGCATCGTCCATCATGATGTCGCTACCAGATGGCAAGGTTTGGGGTATCCCAGGAGAAGAATAAAGTTGCATCTTTGAGGATCTATAGGACAGTGTAAAATGGTGCAACGTATCACCGTATCAGCCATGTTTGTCTATATTTTGTTCGTAGCGATAGCACGCACCTTCAGCATGCTGCAAAGCTGTTCAACTAGCTCCCACTCTTCATCAACGGACCCTCCTACCTTGAGTATTGCCATAGTTCTGGTCCTTCCACCCAGCTGACCACTTTTGGTGCAGCCACATTATGACCCCTCTATGTCTACTTTGGGATAGAGTCGAAACATCAGTGATGCAATCAAACTGCAAATCTTTGCATATTTGCAGCATATTTTCAGAAAAATTGTAACTGATCATTCGTCTGCCATAGTTACCTGACAAATTCAGGGACTTTGTAATGGACCATTCATAAGGAGACAAACTCCTTGGCACCAATCCTTTCAATCATTCCCACCAAGAAATTCCACATATGAATTCTTGCAAGCATATGAGGATGGTATGCCATTCATTTGTTGGGAATTGAAGATGAATAATCCCTCGAATCTGGACTTATCTATTCTGCTGACTACCCAGAAAGTATGTTGTACATATTTCGATCTCAGTCATCTCAATCACTCATGTGACCCTGGGAAAATGGGAAGGGCATGTATGTTCAGGTGGAAACACTGCCAAGCGATTCATTTTCATTCTATATATCTTCCTGATATTTTGCTCAATTAGCTGCTGATTGATGTGTTCTTTCTTCAAAATCTTCCTGATATTTCGCTTGCTTAGCTGTTGGGTAGACGAAATGGATGCCATCGTGAGATGGGCTCCAAGTCAGTTGAAAGTTATCTTGCCCAACCACCCAATGGTGAGTGCTATTAATTGGGCAGCCAAGATAATATTGGAGCCCTATAGCGAGAGTGGGCCTATCCCCAAGAAAATTTGTGCCACCGGAATCACATCTAATCGCCATGCATTATCTAGAGGAAGAGACTAGGATCCAATCTATTGTCCACACTGAGCTGGCTGTGAGTCATCCTCCTTGAACTCATCCAACATTATCTCTCCTCATTCTCCCAACTACTGAACACTCCACCACCATCGACATCGGCGCTTACATATGCCTGGTCCATCTTTTTCAGTGATCAAGTTGTATTTTTCCTTCAACGCTGTCATCCCTTCAAACATGTACTGGAAAAAACGACTACTATGGCTGATCGAGTTTTTACATAAACTTGTGTCCTGGGCAATTGCGGATGTGATCCCAGTAGCTCACATATGGTCTGCCGCACATTTGATACCCCACTTTGGCAAAGAACCACATCCTTGTTTGACATGGAACAATACGTACCATAGGAGTTGTCTAATGACTTCTGGCTCAACAAATACTGGACGAAGAAAACTATACTACACTTAGATCCTTTGTAGAAGTTGTATGTATCATTGCTTTAATGATGTAACTAGTAATCAGCCTCTGTGATTAATCAATTGATATGATTGGGTCCCAGCAACCCTTCTAAAACCACTACCATACTCACAAGTACTTTCCTCTCTTTATGCTGCAAAGACTCCGACTTGAACATTGAACAGCTGATTGTGGCTGCCAGTTATTTGCTAGTTGGAACTACTTTTTTGGAAGGGAATAATAGAACTCCTAATGAGCTCCACATACTGGTTGCTCCCTGGCTACTATAGCCCACTGGGCCAAGATTAGAAAGATTGTCACTTTTTTTCTCCTAATGTACATCACAGTGTGTTTCGTTCTTCCTATCATGGCTTGCCCATGTACCAGCACTTTAGCAAGATTTGTGTCTTCGGCTGACTCTGCACATCGCCTCTTTAGTGAATCCACCATTTATGAAGATCACTCAATACAAATTCCATCAATTCGCTACTTTCGGAGGATCTTTAACATGAACTTCTTTCCCTTTCCTCGCAAAATCATCTCTTTCTTGTTGGTGATCTTGTGCGTGTAATTGCTGACCCTTCTAGCGACTTTGGAAGCCATCATGACTATATGGGTTGCTTCAGATTGATTTGTGCAATCGACATCTGAGAGGACAACCTTACCATCCATGATTCTTCTGCCAAGGATTTGAATAGCCAGTCTGATGTCAAGTTTCGCTTAGTCAAAGCCATTCAATTCATCCGCTGTGAGAATATACATGTTGGTCATGGGGTCCTTCGTTCATGACAGGCTGATTCTGCAGATGGGGGTGATGCACGAATTTGAGAATTGAAGGCACCCAGCGAGTGAGGTGACTGAGTAAGTTGATTTGTCATAGTCCCACGGGGCGATGGCTTGCCTCTTTGATCATTGAAATTCTGGCAAGATATATTCCTTCCGTTATGAATGGATTACATCTCGACTTTTTCTAAGCCATGGTGCATTGGGGACAAGATTGACCAGATACAAAAACTTTGGAATGTGGTCTTTCCCAAAGTATCCTGGGAGGTCAGAGCTAAGGATGATTACAACATCTTCATCCTACTCAAGTTTGTCGGCCTCCTGTAGTTTATATTCAAGACAGGCACAATTTTCAGAAGAGGTTAAATCATGAGCCTCTGATGGGATGATAACTTACCCATGAAATAACCTGAGCTAGCTGGCGGAGTACAGGGAGTGGAACCCAAGACGAGCATCCATGTTCTGCAGATTTTACGCCTTGCAGAAATCCAAACCACTCAGGGTATAGAAGGTTGTATAGAGTAATGTAAATGACATTTGTCATGTTTTGGCCAATTGACGAGCAGGTTGTTGACCTTGATGATGACAACATATTATTTTTAGCAACAGGGACCATCGGAGTTTCTGGATTTTGACAGCCTCCATCAACTCATCAACACCTTTTTCATCACCATCTTGGTTATGTGGGCCCTCGGTGACCTTTTCAAAATCAGGTCCATATTTCCCATCCTCATCATCCCTCTCTTCATGACTCACACTATCCTCACTCTCATCCTCCTCACTGACATTCAATCCAACTACCAGTATCCAAGCACCAATATCTTGCTTATCATTGAGGTATTCAACAGTCCAGGATTCTCTGGTACATTTTTATTATTCACACAACAACTTTTATGATGGCCCAATTACTCACTATATTTCTTCTCAGCTGCCACTATCTCTTCCCACTGTGCTTGCCTCCAATCTTGCAAATTTACTAGTTCACAATGAACCTGCCTTAAATTGACAACTGTTCATCTGACAAGCTGAAACCCTTTCAACTTCATTGATGACTGTAAAACTGGCAGGCAATGTTGTACAAGAGGCTGATAGTCATTGAAGGAGGAAGATTGTTGACTAGCAAGTGTTTGATAAGGACAAGTGTGTAATGTTGTTTTTCCCCTGCCAATGTCATGTTGACCAGCCAAAGCACTTGGTCATGGCAACAAAGCATAGCCATGAGACACATATCAGCAAAGAATTGAGCCCAGGCAATGACAATTGGACAGGGGGGCGTGGCATGCTAGACATATGCATAGCAGGAAGAGCAAGAAAAGAGTAGATCAAGTGCTGCTCCTTTGCCAGTAGTTTGTTTCAGAGGAGGCACAGAGAAACCAGCCCAAAGCCATTGTTTGATGAACCTTGAAACCTTTGTGATATGTTTCATGTTGCTGTCAAATTGGATGAACTCCCTCAATGATTGAATGATTGGCTATTCTCTATACACTGTGAGTCTGTTATGAAGCAAGTCTGTCATGCCTGAAGTTTTTTGTTTTCTTGATAAGATGTTTCAAGTCCAAAACTTGCCACAATATAATTTTGTCCAAGAACCAGGAAGAGATCATCTCATAACATCCCATGCATATATTCCAGCCATCTGTGCTTCTCATGTGGTCTATATATAAAGGCTATGTGGGAATGTACTTTTGAACTATGTTTGAAGTATCAAAAATACAAAAATTTAATTCCCAAAAAGGAAAGTCATTATTTCTTTTTAGTGTCATAACAAATGTTGTAGCTCCTATTTGTTTGATCCCAATGGTGGAATAATCTAATGAATTTGATCTAATCTAGATGAGATATGAGCCTATTGATATTGGAACAAAGCCAGAACATTAACAATTGCTTGTGCTTGTGATATCACAATCTTCCTTGCAAATGTCGGCTTTCAATGTCTTAACATTTGACAAAATATAGGAAAATATGTGACATGCTTCCTAACCTGTGACACCTATGATTATTGCAAAAGAGATTGCAAGTAGTTCTGCCTTTTTTTCTGGCAGCAATTTGTTGCTGGGCCCGCTGTGGAAGTACCTGGTAGCCAGACTCGGAATTGATCACGCAATCAACAAACGGCTCTTAACTGAGCAAGCAATTCCCTTAACTCTGGGATCCAAGTATATATGCAACAAGACACAGCGGCAATGATAATGATGGAGCCCTGAAGTGTATGAAGCAGCTTTGACCTAATGATGTAAACCGAAGTCTGGCGGACTGACAAAAGGATGGAGGATAAGGCAAAGGACTGTGGTGTAAAGCTCAAGAGGTGACTGACTCGAGTATTTATACAATAGGACTAATCTACATACATTTGGATTACATGCCTACATACCTTCTAAGTACCATAATGATATAATGATGTGGTTAGTAATGGAATGACAGAGGAATGACCATGGTGAGATATGGTGATATAATGTTCTGGGCATCGAGGGCTGAGGGGAGAGTTACCTGACCTTAGTCCGGGTTTTGGTATGTCTGATCTCTAGTCCAGTATGTCGGAGAGGCCAGTCTCTGCTCTGGACTGTGAGTGGTTGGTCGGTCTAGACCAGTGATTTACAACAGAGTTTGGACATGTAATGTTGTATTACTTTCTACATGACACATGTGTACATAGGTATGGGTACAAATTGGATACATACTGAAGTCTAAAAAAGGTATAAAACTTCTCTCACTTTTCACTTCAGGCTCGAGAAGGCATGCCACCATAATTCTAGGCAGCACTAGCTTTACAGATCCTCTCTCACTGTTTATTCTGCAAAGGTGCACCCTATTTGGGAAACACCACCTGGCATTTTCTCTTATGATAGAGGCTCTGAGTAAGTGAGTAGGTGCTAGACTAGGCTAGGCTTAGGTCATGCTCAAGGTGTAGCGTGAGCTGAGCTTGGACAGCGCTGATGAGTAAGTGGTGATGCTGATGAATAAGCACTGTGGCTATATGCTTGGTGGACCTGGTAGCTGGTGGTTGCGGGTCAGGAACAGAGTGTATTTTGTACCCCAATGTCATCTTATATATATGCTAATACTAATTTGTCCTGCAGCATGTCAGCTTGTCACATGGACGGGTCAGTATGTTCAATACTCCTCCTCAAGCTGAGCCTATTCTGAGCTCCGTGACATGCTGAGCATGTTTCAGCTTCGGCAATGCTTTTGTAACAATGTCTGCGGTCATTGCCATTGATGAGTTGTTTACAATACAATACTTTCAATCCATCGGCCGGTCACATTGCCATCTGCCATATTCACATCATGATCGAGTGTAGTTACAAAGGCCATAGCAGATGAGGAGCCATCGTCCGCAATGTGCACCTGCTCGGCGGTGCTGTCATTCTTCAGCCCTCCTTTCTTCCACTTCTTGGAATCGTATTTTGTGCCCCCAGGAGCGAAGCACTGGAACACGAGATGTCCCTTTTTGTTACAGTTAGTATAAGTGAGCTGGTCATGATTCTGGCACTGTTTGCCGTGATGTGCTCTACTGCAGAAATAACATTTGAGTGCTCTCCCTTTTCCTTTCCCCTTCTCCGTCCTCGGCTTCTTTGTAGCATGCACCAAGTAAGCTTGATCCACCTCGGGTGACTTTTCGCGCTTGAACCGCATGGAAGCGGCATTAAGGCCCTTGGGCGGTTATACTCATCTACAATTTTTTCCGAAAATGGTGTCCTGCCTCGCTGCACAAGCCACAAATACCACACATCAACGTCATATCACAGCATCTTGGACACAAATGTGTAGTTCATCGCACATTTTTTTGCCCCAGAAGGCAGACCCGAAGATCCTCAGAACTTGGTCAACCCACCAAAGGTGTACATGACAATTGAACCCTCACAATGACTTCACACATACATTCTCACATGATCTAGAATCATTGGTTTATGTTTTAGTTTGGATCTGTATCCTATATGAATCACCAAACATAATACAGAGGGACAAGACCATTGAGCAGACATTCCAAGCAGTGGGCCTTAGCAAAAACAGCCACCAACATCCAGCTTCTCTGTGACCAGAAGATTGGCCAGTTAAACTTGAAATCGGAAACCTTCCTTCAAAAGGTCACTTCTCACTTCAAGCTGTTGAAATATTATGTGGTCTTTGTGTGCATTGCCCACACCAAGCCTCTGATTTGTTTCACCACCAAGTATGCATTCATTACTCTGCTATGGAGTACATCCTCTTTGGCCTCATGATTAGCACTAGACCAGAAATCAACCCAGCTTGCCCGGCAGTCTGTCAACTCATGCCAAGAGTGCCTTGACAAGGCATATAATATACCATTATACATATGCCAGTACCTACTCAGAATACGCAAATATGCACTTGTCTACAAAGGCAGCTCCGGCTGCGACTTCATTTCTTGGGGTCAGGACATAGAGATCGGCCACTCACAGACAGGTTTTTACCTGAGTTGAAACAACACCAGTCTGAGGTTAGTCTACTTGGTTTGACACTCAACTTGAGCATGCTCGGGTTGACGGAGCCACCAATAGCAAAGGAGGTGTGAGCTCTACAAGAAGGGGGATGGCAAGAATGCCGCAAGGATCATGAGGGAAGCAATCATGCATGGTCTGTTTTTCATGGGCGAGGTCTTTAGCTACGGCTGACCCCCTCGCTGATGAAGGTATTTTACCATACCTCAACCTCATATTTTTTTTCACAACTCATATCACAACCTTGCATTTTTGGCCCCGACATACGTTCTGACTAACAAGGTAAGCCATTATATACTTAAACACTATGAAGAATATCTATCACATTTTTAAAGGTTGTTGACCAACACTACTTGCTATATATCTATAACACACACTTCTTCCATCATGTCTTGTTTAACTGACATGGCAGGTATGATCAGATTTATGGTCATTGGCCATGGTTAGAGGAGTGGGGTTACGGTCTGAGTCATTTTAAAAACATGATTGGATTTTATACTACCATACAGCATGTACTACAATCTTAGCCCCCACCTTCAGCTCATCCACCCCCATCAGCAAAACACAGTTTATTGTAGTTCCCATCTTCAGCTCATTTACCCCCAGAACTTCATTCTCATATCTATGGTAAGTCACCTTGACCATACAGACAGCTGAATGCTAAATCCAACTGCAATCCAATTTTCAACTACTACATCCCATAATCAGCACCCTGCTAATGGCTACAAATTCAGCCTATACGGTGTTGATCATAAGGAAGCCATGGTCTCTCCCATCAACCTCATGGATTTTGTGCAGGTCTATCAAGAGAACCAGAGTGAGGGTGATGAGGTGAAGGCAGGCAACTTGCCTATAAGTTTTGAGGGAGAGTTGGAGGGTTTTTCCCTCAATATCATGAAAGGTCAATACTCTCTTTTTTGCCTCTGACTCTGCCAGTTTGCTAATCACCAACCAGTTCAAATGCTAGCTTCAGCGCCTTCAAGCTAGTAGCATCAAGGGCTATTCTTTGGTTTGATACTAGTGAGTGAAATTTATTCTCATTATGCTTTATTCTCACTATGCTACTTAATAACTAGCTCAATGGCTAGCTTCATCCACTTCAAGCCTGCCTAGAAAAAAATAGATTAAATTTATTCACATAAAATGAACTTGAAGTATATATGATGGAATTCTAGGCTTAAGAGAGCTGAAGCTGCTATACCCACCCCCACCTGCTATCAGCAGGTGGAGTGCATTTATAATAAAAAGTGTAAAGTTTGCTCAAGGAAAAAAAAAAGTGCTGGTGGCTCAGCTGGTATGCTTTGTTATTTTAATCAAATTTGCTGCTAATGTGTCAGCTTCTTTTAGCTAGCCAGCCTCAAGGGGCAGCTCGGCAAACAAGGGATGAAAGAAGGCACCAGGATCCTGCAATGGTTGCCAAAAGGCTATGGAAATAGATTAATTAATGCCTGACAGAGTATAATGTGCACAGCTCATCTGTTACTACAACAGGTTGGATGGATGGGAAAAACAATTGAAAAGGAGCAGATAAAGGAGTTGTTCAAATCCCCAAAAGTATGGGATATTCTATAGAGTTTTGAAAGGGTCTATTATGAGCAGTAAGTGCTTTCTTTAATTGACAAATTCTAGCTACTTACTTAAACCACCCTAGCTCCAAACCTGTTTTGATTTTTGACCAAGCAGATCATTTGCTGTGCTTGAGAGGGTACCAAGCACCATAGGTAGTGGGTTCCATAGGTGCTTTGGACACTTTGCTGCAGGAGTTGGCTGGAAACTTACCTCAAAAGATCCCAGCCCATAGCAGCAAAAACACTCAAAAGGGGCTTATCTTCTTTTTTTATTAGGATGGCATCGCCAATCTCCCAAGGTAAGCAAGTATTTCTACCAGAAGCCTACTCTTCCTGTGACCCATACTCTTGATAAGCTTTCATAGCTTCACCACTTGTGCAAAATGAATGCTAATTTTGACAAAATTACACTAATACTGCCACAGGAACTTTGTTTGTGAAATGCTGAAGTTTTACTTCCCAGCTTGTGCAGCAAGATTTCAGTCTTCTGGAGTGAAAAGGGATACAAAGCCAGCTTTGGGCTTTTTTTTTCAACTTCTGCCCTAATCTTCCCTTGAGAGAAAACAGAGTCAATACAGTATCTAGAAAGAACATTGCTGGTGGGC
>JBBPPJ010000066.1:0-26593 GCA_038091875.1 Leccinum insolens
ATTAGAGGAAGAGGAAGCAGGTGGCGGTTCGTGGTAAGCGAGGACACGTTTGTTGAGGGGAACGCCGGTGGCATTAGCGAGGCGGGCAGTATGGCCTGGGGATGCGGCGGAAGCGTTGGTAGCCGCTGTATTTGCACCAGAAGAGAGGGAAGAGGGCAGTGCATTATCCTCGCGGGCAGTAATGAAACGATCGGACGAGTGTGAGAGTGTGCGCTCGCGAGTGGAAGGGGTGGAGCGAGATCGTTTTAGTTCTGGACGGGTTGGATGATAGTCATGAGAGACGACGTCGAGACGAGATTCGACGCCCCCCTTTCTGATTACGCCTGTGTTCGAGGAAGGGGGAGGAACAGCGTTTGAAGTTGTGCGTTTGACTGGAGAAGGAGGACGAGAACGGACGAGGAATGGATTGGAAAGATCGGCTGGTGAAGCGATCGAGACAGCATTGAACTTGGAGAGAATGGACGGAGTGAGCGGTGTCTTGGCATCGCTGCGAGAACGAAATCGAGTGGGTGTCTTGATCATGATGGTCTCTTTCAACGTCAGTCACGTGCTGGGGACGAGTGCTCTTTCGGCAAGAATAGCCCGCATGAGAACTCCGAGTGTCTTGATCAACAGTACATGAAACATCGTCGATGTTGAATACGTACCAAGCTTCTCTGTGCCCTGGTAGCGAAAATTGAAGGCAGTGGTATCATCTCTTTTTCATCACCTTCCATGGCTGGCGTGATCGCTTCCGGCTCGGACCTTCGGATATCGCGATATGTGTATCTCGTCATTTCTATTGACTGACGCAACGACGGGATTTCTTTGGGTCAAGAAAACAAACAATCCTAGCCCAAGGCAACTTCTTCGAGCTGTGCATTCCGATTTTACTTTCAGGAAATAGAGTTTTTTGCAGCCCCATACGAGTGGGAAACGAAGATCGGTGATCATCCGATCATCACGCGCCGCCTTGGTGACCTCATCTGCTTATCGCAGGCTGTGGGTGACAACTTCTTGACGGTGATATTTCTACTCTCTGCGCGGTGTCGTAAAATTGAATATATCGGTAACCCATGCTTTGACTGGCAATAAAAGCTGCACATCCTGCCAGGTGACTGAGTCTAATCCTTTCACCCTCATCATCTTTCGCTATTACCACAAATACTATCCAGACACTGCCATTCACTTTCACGCCATGTCGTCTGACGTACAGTCGGCCGTTCAGCTACAGCTCTTAAACGATTATATATCCCGTATGGCTCTTTGCGAACCATATCATTGCTCATTAGTTTAATATCATCACTGCTATGCAGTTGCACAGGTGACCGTCATGGTCTATGATTATAGTGAGCAATTGCACACTTTACATGTGTAATACTAAACTTTGGGACTGCTTCGTCAACAGTCCTCATGTTTCCCAGCGAGGTATACATGGTGTTTCCTCCCTTACTGTTTATTCAATATCTTCATAGGTTGAGCATATCTGGGTCAGACAACACACATTTCAAAACAATCATCCGCCCACTGATGGCACTGCAGAACAAGTCCTGGACATGGGTGTCCTTGTTGTATCTTATTGTGTGTAAAATCTTCCGACACATTGCTCTCAGAGTGGCTCATGCACAATACTCTGACTCGCACAGGTCCGTTACGTTGGTATCTATTATGCAATGTGAGTCGCGATCATGGAAAGTACAGTATACCTTTAACGTGGTTTAAAGAAACAGCTCGCTTCGTACGTTCAATACAATTAGTCAAAGCTCAGTATGATGACTTTTTTTATTCCAAGCTGGCAGCACGTTCGTGCCTGGACCTGTCAAGGTTAGTTTGTTTCCTTTCAATGAATGAATCTAATGAGAATGTGTTGCGGTGATAGACGTACGTGGTTTCATTTCGTTGTTTTAAAATACCTGTTCACAATCGGTTAGGTGTAAGCATTCTTAATCTACGTCTTCGATGATGCTTGATCAGGGAATCATATCTATACCTGCAAAGGTACTGGTCTCGTTGACTCGGGTAATTGGACAATTGCAGCATTCATTTGTGCCTCCTCATGTGAGTTGGATGGTTATTGTATTGTTTCATTGAGATATTTTGACTTTGATCAGTGTTAATGGTTCTGCGTGTTCATGCAATGTGGAATCGCTCAAAAGTCATCCTTACTATCCTTCTGCTTTGCTACACGGTTAGGGTGGTTGAAAAAATCGTCGAGACAGCTATCTTTTACAATCCACACATCGATGCCAGAGGTATGACTCCACCCAGTCGGAATAATGAGTACACATGTTAACTTTACCCCCTTCTGTCTTTCATTTGTAGTTGGAACCAGCCAAGTGCTCGATTACTCGGTTTGCACTGAGGCGCTTCCTGTAATCGGCCCTTACGAGAAATATGTGGTCGTCTGGCCAATTTTCTTCGATGTCCTATTATTGATCCTTGCTCTCATTCCGTTGGTGAAGGAATCACTCGTGATGTACAAGGCGACGGGGCGTTGGGAGCCCAACCGGTATATGTCTTTGATGGTCAAGGATGGTGTTGCTTATCTCTTTATGTACGTCGTTCATCATATCTTTGCCACTGGTGGTCCTTGCGCGCGCGCAATCTATGACGGCATCGCTGATCAAGTTTTGCGCCACGACACAGGAATTTGCTCAACGTTATCACCATCGCGATAGTAAACTCGGATGGGAACTTGTTTCCCCCTCTCTGGACTCTTATCCTCTCACTCTTTTACATTACCGCCATGTTCCCTATCATACCCCGATTCGTGATCAGCATGCGTGAGCTTTACGACAAGGACAGCCGTGGTCGGTTGGAAGGGATCGATAGTGCTTTTGGGATCTCTTCGCGTTCTGGGGACGTTGCTGGACGGGATCACTCTGTCTCTGGGATCGCGTTCGCGGGTGTGGATGGCCGTCCGGGCGAGGAGGATGGGGAGGAAATCCAGCTCGAGGATAGAAGAGATGATGCGTAGGGGTTTTCTTGCCTGATTGACCGTCGGGGGAAGGATGCCAAGACAGGATGTTTTCTTGTGATCAATATTTATAGTTTGGCTTGAATTTTGTACGCCGAGGGTGCAGACACTGTGATACTATTACTGACTATTGAGAGTCTAGAGGTGGTTCGTGTTTGCGCGGATGTGGGTAAAATATAATGATGCCTATTTATCAAGTCTTCACTGAAGCTGCAGCGCTGAAGGCGCATCAAGGTTATTGGAACTGAAGGGAGTCCTGACAGCATTAATGCTCGGGGCGTGCCAACATGGGACCCGGGTCAGCGACGGCGAATACAAGAGCCAAGGCACTCTTGGGTACGATTCTCCACTGTCCGATGTTAACGTTCAAGGTGATCATCATCGTTGCAAAAGCATTATCCTAAAAGAAGGGACGACCGTCTTCCTGCCCAAGGGTCTATGGGAGACTACAACAGCATGCTTTGTGACTCGGCAACAATGACAAGCTCAACCTGACAACACCATAGCCTGGTCAATAGGTAAAACTAGTCTGATAAATAGACTATCTATGAGGCTGTGAGGCGAACAAGTTGCTGTCGATAGACACTTTGCATCGCTACGAGAGCGAAATCTAGTACTTGGCGTCTTGATCATGGTCTCTTTCAACGTCCGAGTCAGTCACGTGCTGCTGGGGACGTCGTCTACGAGTGTTGTTCAACGTTCAACGTTCAAACGTTCATCAACCGTTACAACGGCTCTTCGACGCATTCCATGTAACAATCGAGGCATTCGGAAGCGCGAACGGTAGGAACATCCCGCATAAAAACTCGTGTCTTGATCAAGGCCGATCAAAGAAGCGATACCAGTTAGTACCAACTTACCAACTTACTCCGATTATTTCGTCCAACTTCAATTGAGCACATCGCGATTTGTGTACCTAGTCGTTTCCATTGGTGACAGAGGCAACGACCGGATTTCAGAAGATTCCATTGGTTCAAGTGACTGCTGCGCGCTTTGCAGCCCCATACCCGTGGGAAACGGATTATAATAATGCCAGATGATATCATGATCATCATGCGCCGGGGCCTTGGTATATCTGATCTGCTTATTGGGGACTGTTGGTGACAAAGGAATTTCTGCATCTCGACCTAATGGCGCTATGAGTGGTAATAAAAACTGCGCATCCCAAGCGCATCCAGCCAGGTGACTCGGTCTAATCCTTTCATCATTTTCATGCTCATCGTCTCTCGCTATTAACCCAAATACTATCAATCTACTGCCATTCTCTTTCACGCCATGTCATCTGACCTGCAGTCGGCCGTTCAGCTGCAGCTCTTAAACGATTATGTATCCCGTATGGCTCTTTGCGAACCATATTATTGCTCATCAGTTTAACATCATTACTGCTATGCAGTTGCAATGGTGACCGTCGTGGTCTATTATTATAGTGAGCTTTAAATGTACGCTTAACATATGTAACACTAAACTTTGGGACTGTATCGTTAACAGTCCTCATGTTTCTCAGGGAGGTATACAGGGTGTTTCCTCCATTACTGTTTATTCGCTTAATATCAAGTTCATAGGTTGAGCATATCTGGGTCAGGCAATACCTTTTCAAAGCATTGATCCGTCCACTGATGGCACCGCAGAACAAGTCCTGGACATGGGTATCCGTTTTGTATCTTATTGTGTGTAAACTCTTCCGACACATTGCTCTCTGAGAGAGTGGCTCATGCACGATACTCTGACTCGCACAGGTCCGCTATGCTGGAATATATAATGCAATGTGAGTCATGACCATGCATAGTACAATCTACCCTTAATGTGGTTTCAAGGAAATCATCACTTGGTACGTTCAAAACATTTAGTCAAGGTTCACTATTATGACCATGTTTATTTCAAGTTGGCAGCACGTTCGTGCCTGGACCTGTCAAGGTTAGTTATTTCTTTCAATGAATGAATCTGATGGGAATGATGTGTTGCGGTGATAGACGTGCGTGTTTTCATTTCGTTGATTTAATATCCCTGTTCACAATCGGTTAGGTGTAAGCGTTGTTAATATATGTCCTTGATAATAGGCTTGATCAGGATATCCTATCTATACCTCCAAAGGTGCTGGTTTCGCTTACTCAGGTGATTGGGCAAGTGCCGCATTTTCTTGTGCCTTCGCATGTGAGTTAAATGGTTATTGTATCATTTCATTGGGATTTCGAGATTTTGACTTTGATCAGTGTTAATGGTTCTGCGTGTTCATGCAATATGGAATCGTTCAAAAGTCATCCTTACTATCCTTCTGCTTTGCTACACAATCAAGGTGGTTGAAGGACTCGTCTTGACAGCTATCTTTTATAATCCACACATCGATGCCACAGGTATGACTCCACCCAGTTAGAATAATGAGTACACATGTGAACTTTACCCCCTTCTGTCTTTTATTTTAGTTGCAACCAGCCAAGTGCTCGATTACTCGTTTTGTACTGAAGTATATTCTGTAATCCGCCCTTACCTGAAATATGTGGTCATGTGGCAAATTCTCTTCAATGTCCTATTACTGATCCTTGCTCTCATTCCGTTGGTGAAGGAATCAAATGCGATGTACAAGGCGACGGGGCGTTGGGAGCCCAACCGATATATGTCCTTGATCGCTAAGGAGGGTGTTGCTTATCTCTTTGTGTACGTCGTTCGTCGTATCTTTGCTCATACTGGTGGTCCGCGCACCCGCGGCACCGCTGATCGTGTTTTGCACTATGACACAGGACTTTGCTCAACAACATCCCCACCATGATATCAAACTTTGATAACCCTTTGACCCCTCTCTGGTCTCTTATCCTCGGACTCTTCTACATCATCACCATATTTCCTATCATTCCTCGGTTTGTGATCAGCATGCGTGAGCTTTACGACAAGGACAGCCGTGGTCGGTTGGAAGGGATCGATAGTGCATTTGGGATCTCTTCGAGTTCTGGGGACGTTGCTGGACGGGATCACACTGTCTCTGGGATTGCGTTCGCGGGTGTGAGTAGCCGTCCGGGCGAGGAGGGTGGGGAGGAAATCCAGCTCGAGGATAGAGGAAATGATGCGTAGGAGTTCTGCCTGATTAATGATTGATCGTCAGGGGAAGAATGGAAAGACAGGATGTTTCTTTGTGATCAGCATTTATACTCGGGAAGTGCCGACTGGCGGTGACGCGAAGGTGATTCTTAAAGAAAGAAAATCCGTGGTCCATCTGATCATTTAGATCTGTCAACGTATCGTGGAGTAACATGTACGTGTGAGAGAATCAAGATTAAGGAATCTGTAATGTAGAGAAAAAATTGGCAGTCTATGCCACGGACCCCGAGTGGAAAATGGCACGGGTGCAGGTAATCTCGTGGGTATGACACCTTACCCGCACACGTACTGCAGGTATGCATGAGGGCAGTATACAGGAACAACTGCACTGCACGTTGTGTTGTCGCTTCTGCACGCTCGGACGAGAGGACGGGGGCAGAACGCGGACGGGGATGGGGACTAAGATGATGACGGGGGTGAGACAGGGCGAGGGCAACGCGAGGGTGATCGTGGTGGGCACGCTGGCGTGCCGTTGGGCTGTTGTCGCGTCCATCGTTCTCATATCCTGGAGGTGCGTCACTGTGCCATCTTGTCGTCGTTCGTTGCCAGCGGCAGCGGTGCCATCTCGTCTTCCTCGTCTCGTTGCTGTCGTCTCGTTGTCATTGTCGTTTTCTCGTTGTCGTTGTTGTCGATCGTGGTCGTCTCGTCATCGTGTTGTTATCGTCTAGTTGTTGTTGGTCGTCTGAGGTTTGTTATTGTTGCTGTGATTGCTGTTGACGTTGTTGTTGTTGTTGTGGTGGTGGTGGTGGCATACCATTGTGCCATCATCGCTTCCGTGTGGGCAAGGGAGAGGGAGGGAGGGAGTAGGCGAGAAGAGAGAGGTGAGAGAGCGAGGGCGACGAGATGTGGTGACCGTCGTGCGCTTTCGACAGAACGAGAGCGCGTGGCAGTCATGGTCTGCCCCAGAGTTGCCGTCGCCCGCTTGTCCTCGCCATTGCCTTCGTCTCTTTGTCACCCCGTCACCCTCGCCCTTGCCCTCGTGTGCAAACAAGCAGTGCATTTGCGTTTGCGTTTGCATGCGAGGCAGCGCAGCGCTCTTCCTTGTCCTCGTCTTCCTGCCGTCATGTCGTCCTCGTCACCCACACCCACGGCGCTGGATGAAGCGAGGACGAGGGCAGAAGAGGGTTCCAAGACGATGTCATGGGCGCGCAATATGGACGTCAGCGAGAGCGAGAAAGGGAAGATGGTTCGTGCGTATTCCCTCGCCAATACCATGATGCGAGGGTGAGGACAAGCTGAGGGCGGAGACGAGGCAAGAATGGGCAACTTGAAGGCGAGGCGAGGGTGAGATGCAGCGACTGTCGTGCGCTGTCGGCGGAACGAAAGCGCGCGGCTGTCGCCGGACGCACGGATATGGAGGTGGCGACGGGATGAGGTGGAGGGCCGTGGCGTCGTTGTCGTTGTCGTCGCCGCGTTCGTCGTGCGTGGCGCCATCTTGGTGCCATAGTTATATCATTTCGTCAACACACATCGTCGCGTCGTGGTGCTGGTATGCGTCGTTGTTGTCACATCATAGCTTGTGTCAGCGCGTCGTCGTCGTGCAGCGTTGCAATCATCTTCCCGGTGCGACGCCCACGACGTTTAGTGTACTCCAGGAAACGAGGTTGAGGTAAAAGTCATCAACCATGCCTGGGGCGTCGAGGACGCGTTCTGGAGTGGTGGGGACGCGTCTGGATTTTGTGGAAGCGGTGCCGTTAGAGGAGGGGAGTGCGTCGCGAGCATAGAGGGGACGTGCGAGGTTGCGTTGGGTGGAAAGGAAATTAGAGGAAGAGGAAGCAGGTGGCGGTTCGTGGTAAGCGAGGACACGTTTGTTGAGGGGAACGCCGGTGGCATTAGCGAGGCGGGCAGTATGGCCTGGGGATGCGGCGGAAGCGTTGGTAGCCGCTATATTTGCACCAGAAGAGAGGGAAGAGGGCAAAGCATTATCCTCGCGGGCAGTAATGAAACGATCGGACGAGTGTGAGAGAGTGCGCTCGCGAGTGGAAGGAGTGGAGCGAGATCGTTTTAGTTCTGGACGGGTTGGATGATAGTCGTGAGAGACGACGTCGAGACGAGATTCGACGCCTCCCTTTCTGATTACGCCTGTGTTTGAGGAAGGGGGAGGAACAGCGTTTGAAGTTGTGCGTTTGACTGGAGAAGGAGGACGAGTACGGACGAGGAATGGATTGGAAAGATCAGCTGGTGAAGCGATCGAGACAGCGTTGAACTTGGAGAGAATGGACGGTGTAAGCGGTGTCTTGGCATCGCTGCGAGAACGAAATCGAGTGGGTGTCTTGATCATGATGGTCTCTTTCAACGTCAGTCACGTGCTGGGGACGAGTGCTCTTTCGGCAGGAACAGCCCCGCATAAAAACTCGTGTCATGATCAACAGTACATGAAACATCGTCGATACGTACCAAGCTTCTCTGTGCCCTGGTAGCGAAGATTGAAGCCAGTGGTATCAGCTCTTTTTCATCACCTTCCATGGCTGGCGCGATCGCTTCCTCCTCGGACCTGGGCGTATTGCGATATGGGTATCCAGTCGTTTCTATTGACTGACGCAACGACGTGATTTCAGAAAATTTCTTTGGTGCAAGAAAACAATCCTAGCCCCAAGGCAACTTCTTCCAGCTATCATTCCGATTTTACTTGTAGGAAATTGAGTATTTGTAGCCCCATACCAGTGGGAAACGAAGATCGATGATCATCACGCTCCGCCTTGGTACCCTCATCTGCTTATCGCGGCTGTGGGTGACAACTTCTTGACGGTGGTATTTCTGCTTCTCTGCGCTGTGTCGGAAAATTGAATGTATTACCGACCCACACTTTGGGTGGTAATAAAACCTGCACATCCTGCCAGGTGACCCGGTCTAATCCTTTCACCCTCGTCGTCCTTCGCTATCACCACAAATACTATCAAGATACTGCCATTCTATTTCACGCCATGTCATCTGACCTGCAGTCGGCCGTTCAACTACAGCTCTTAAATAATTATACATCCCGTATGGCTCTTTGCAAATCATTGCTCATTAATTTACCATCGTTACTACCCTGCAGTTGCAACTGTGACCGTCGTGGTCTATGATTATAGTGAGCAGTTAAAGTGCACGCTTAACATATACAACACTGAACTTCGGGACTGTCTCGTCAACAGTCCTCATGTTTCCCAGCGAGGTATACATGGCGTTTCCTCCCTTACAGTTTATTCACTCAATATCTTCATAGGTTGAGCATATTTGGGTCAGGCAGGAAATATTAAAAAGCAGTCATCCGATCACTGATTGCACTGCAGAGCAAGTCCTGGACATGGGTAACCGTGTTGTATCTTATAGTGTGTAAAACCTTTCGACACATTGCTCTCATAGTGGCTCATGCACAATACTCTGACTCGCACAGGTCCGTTACCCTGGTATCTATTTTGCAATGTGAGTCGCGATCGTGGAAAGTACAGTATACCTTTAATGTGGTTTCAAGAAACAACTCGCTTTGTACGTTCAATGCAATTAGTCAAGGCTCAGTATGATGACTTTGTTTATTTCAAGTTGGCAGCACGTTCGTGCCTGGACCTATTAAGGTTAGTTTTTCCTTTCAATAAATGAAATGATTTCTAATGAGAGTGTGTTGCGGTGATAGACGTGCGTGTTTTCATTCCGTTGATTATCCCTGTTCACAATCGGTTAGGTGTAAGCATTGTTAATCTACGTCCTTGATGACGCTTGATCAGGGAATCCTATCTATACCTCTGAAGGTATTGGTTCCTGGTACTCGAATAGTTGGGCATATGCAGCATTCGCTTGTGCCTCCTCGTGTGAGTTTATTATTGTATTACTTCATTGAGATATCTTGACTTTGATCAGTGTTAATGGTTCTGCGTGTTCGTACAATGTGGAATCGCTCAAAAGTCGTCCTTACTATCCTTCTGCTTTGCTACACGGTTAGGGTGGTTCAAGAACTCGTCGAGGCAACTATCTTTGACAATACACACATCGATACCACAGGTATGACTCCAACCAGTCGGAATGATGAATACACATGTGAACTTGACTCCCTTCTGTCTTTCGTTTGTAGTTGGAACCAGCCAAATACTCGATTACTCGGTTTGCACTGAGGCGTTTCCTCTATTCGGCTCATACGTGAAATATGTGGTCATCTGGCCAATTCTCTTCGATGCCCTATTATTGATCCTTGCTCTCATTCCGTTAGTGAAGCAAGCAATCGCAATGTACAAGGCGACGGGGCATTGGGAGCCCAACCTATATATGTCCTTGATCGTCAAGGAGGGTGTTGCTTATTTCTTTGTGTACGTTGTTCGTCAGATCTTTGCTACTAGCAGTCCTTGCGCGCGCGCAATCTAGGACGGCATCGCTGATCAATTTTTGCGCCTTCGACACAGGAATTTGCTCAACAATATCACCGCCTCGATATCAAGCGCATATACAGACGTGCCCCCTTTCTGGGATCTCATCCTCTCACTCTTTTACGTTATCACCATGTTCCCTATCATGCCCAGATTTGTGATCAACATGCGTGAGCTTTACGACAAGGACAGCCGTGGTCGGTTGGAAGGTGTTGATAGTGCTTTTGGGATCTCTTCGAGTTCTGGGGAGGTTGCTGGACGGGATCACTCTGTCTCTGGGATCGCGTTCGCGGGTGTGGATAGCCGTCCGGGCGAGGAGGATGGGGAGGAAATCCAGCTCGAGGATAGAGGAGATGATGCGTAGGGGTTTTCCTGCCTGATTGATCGTCAGGGGAAGAATGGCAAGACGGGATGTTTCTTGTGCTCAATATTTATAGTTTGGCTTGAATTTTGTACGCCGTGGGTGCAGGCACTGCAATACTATTGCCAGTGAGAGGTGCTTCGTGTCTGCGTGGACGTGGGTAAAATAGAATGATACCTGTTTATCGAGTCTTCACTGAACCTGCAGCGCTGAAGGCGCATCGAGGTCATTGAAACTGAAGGGAGTCCTGACAGCACTAGTGCCACTCGGGGCGTGCCAACATGGGACCCGGGTCAGCGACGGCGAATACAAGAGCCAAGGCACTCCTGGGTATGATAATATGATTCTCCAATGTCCGATGTCAACGTTCAAGGTGATCATCATCGTTGCAACATCATTATCCTAAAAGAAGGAACGACCGTCTTCCTGCCTAAGGGTCTACAAAAGCATGCTTTGTGCCTCTGCAACAATGACAAGCTCAACCTGGCGACACCATAGCCTGGTCCATAGGTAAAACTAGTCTGATGACTAGACTATCTATGAGCCTGCGAGGCGAACAAGAGCGAAATCTACTTGGCGTTTTGATCATCACGGGTCTCTTTCAACGTCAGTCACGTGCTGGGGACGGAACAGCCCGCATGAAAACTTGTGTCTTGATCAACAGCACATGAAACATCGTCGATACGTGCCAAGCTTCTTTGCGCCCTGATATGTATCTTGCGAAGATTGAAGGCAGTGGTATCATCTCTTTTTCATCACCTTCCATGGCTGGCGCGATCGCTTCCTGCTCGGACCTGTGCATATCGCAATACTATGTGTATCTCGTCGTTTCTATTGACTGACGCAACGACCTGATTTCAGAAGATTCCTTTGGTGCAAGAAAACAATCCTAGCCCAAGGCAACTACTTCGAGCCGTGCATTACGAGTTACTCATGTATAGGAAATTGAGTTTTTGCAGCCCCACACCAGTGGGAAACGAAGATCGATGATCATCACGCGCCGCCTTGGTACCCTCATCTGCTTATCGCGGCTGTGGGTGACAACTTCTTGACGGTGGTATTTCTGCCTCTCAGCGCTGTGTCGGAAAATTGAATGTATTACCGACGTACGCTTTGGGTGGTGATAAAACCTGCACATCCTGCCAGGTGACTGAGTCTGATCCTTTCACCCTCATCGTCTTTCGCCATTAACCCGAATATTACCCAGACACTGCCATTAACTTTCACGCCATGTCGTCTGACGTACAGTCGACCGTTCAGCTATTGCTATTAAACAACTATGCATCCCGTATGGCTCTTTGCGAACCTCTTCATTGGTCATTGATTTACCATCATTACTGCCATGCAGTTGCAGCTGTGACCGTCGTGGTCTATGATTATAGTGAGCATTAAAGTACACTCCGCTTAACATATGTAACACTCAATTTTGGGACTGTTTCGTTAACAGTCCTCATGTTTCCCAGGGAGGTATACATGGTGTTTCCTCCCTTACTGTTTATTCACTTAATATCAAGTTCATAGGTTGAGCATATCTGGGTCAGGCAATACATATTTTAAAGAAATCATCCGTCCACTGATGGCACTACAGAACAAGTCCTGGACATGGGTAACCATGTTGTATTTTATAGTGTGTAAAATCTTCCGACACCTTGCTCTCAGAGTGGCTCATGCACAATACTCTGACTCGCACAGGTCCGTTACGCTGGTATCTATTATACAATGTGAGTCGCAATCATGCATAGTACAATCTACCCTTACATAATGTGGTTCAAAGGAAATCATCACTTCGTACGTTCAAAACAATTAGTCGAGGCTCACTATTATGACTATGTTTATTTCAAGTTGGCACCACGTTCTTGCCTGGACCTGTCAAGGTTAGTTTTTCCTTTCAACGAATGAATCTAATGAGAATATGTTGTGGTGACAGACGTACGTGTCTTCATTCCGTTGATTAACCCTGTTCACAATCGTTTAGGTGTAAGCATTGTTAATCTACGTCCTCGATGATGCTTGATCGGGGAATCCGATATATACCTCCAAAGGTACTGGCTTCGGTTACTCGGGTGATTGGGCATATGTAGCATTCGTTGGTGCTTCCTCGTGTGAGTTAGATTGTGTTATTTCTTTAAGATATTTTGACTTTGATCAGTGTTACTGGTTCTGCATGTTCATACGATGTGGAATCGCTCAAAAGTCATTCTTACTATCCTTCTGCTTTTCTACACGGTTAGGATGGTTAGTAAATTGGTCGAGGCAGCCATCTTTTACAATCCACACATCGATGCCACAGGTATGACACCACCCAGTCCGAGTCGGAATAATGAGTACACATCTGAACTTTACACCCTTATGTCTTTTATTTGTAGTTGCAACCAGCCAAGTGCTCGATTACTCGGTTTGCACTGTGGTGTATTTGGTAAACGGCCCTTACCCGGCATATGCGGTCATCTGGCCAATTATCTTCTATGCCCTATTGTTGATCCTTGCTCTCATTCCGTTGGTGAAGGAATCGATTACAATGTACAAGGCGACGGGGCGTTGGGAGCCCAACCGGTATATGTCCTTGATGGTCAAGGAGGGTGTTGCTTATGTCTTTGTGTACGTCGTTCGTCATGACTTTGCTACTAGTGGTCCTTGCGCGCGCGTATAGGACGGCACCGCTGATTGAATGACGACACAGGAATTTGCTCAACAATGTCACCATCGCGATAATAAACGCGGATGGGAACCTGTTGCTCCCTCTCTGGTCTCTTATCCTCTTCCTCCTTTACGTCATTACCATGTTCCCTCTCATACCCCGATTTGTGATCGGCATGCGTGAGCTGTACGACAAGGACAGCCGTGGTCGGTTGGAAGGGATAGATAGTGCTTTTGGGATCTCTTCGGGTTCTGGGGACGTTGCTGGACGGGATCACTCTGTCTCTGGGATTGCGTTCGCGGGTGCGGATAGCCGTCCAGGCGAGGAGGGTGGGGAGGAAATTCAGCTCGAGGATAGAGGAAATGAGCGTTGGGGTTTTCCTGCCTGATTGATCGTCAGGGGAAGAATGGCAAGACGGGATGTTTCTTGTGATCAATATTTATAGTTTGGCTTGAGTTTTGTACGCTGAGGGTGCGGGCACTGCGATACTATTACTAACTATTGAGAGGTGGTTCGTGTCTGCGCGGATGTGGGTAAAATAGAATGATGTTTATTTATCAATTCTTCACTGAAACTGTAGCGCTGAAGGCGCATCGAGGTCATTGAAACTGAAGGGAGTCTTGACAGCATTAGTGCTCGGGGCGTGCCAACATGGGACCAGGGACAGCGACGGCGAATACAAGAGCCAAGGCACTCCTGGGTATGATTCTCCACTGTCCGATGTTAACGTTCAAGGTGATCATCATCGTTGCAACAGCATTATCCTAAAAGAAGGAACGACCGTCTTCTTGCCTAACTTAGGGTCTGTCTACAGGAGACTGCAACAGCATGCTTTGTGACTCGGCAACAATGACAAGCTCAACCTGGCGACACCATAGCCTGGTCCATAGGTAAAACTAGTCTGATAACTAGACTGTCTATGAGGCTGTGAGGCGAACAAGTTGTCGATAGACACTTGCATTGCTACGAGAGTGAAATCTACTTGGCGTCTTGATCATGGTCTCTTTGAAACTCTTTCGGGAGCACCGCCATGCGAGGGGGTGGGTAAATCGGTCGACCGATTTCGACCAATCAGATCGCAGAGACCGATTTTCGAACTCAAGCCACATTTTGTCGAGGTCCACCCGGCCGTGACCGAGTCGCGACCTTTCCGTCACCTGACGCGCTGCGTGGCAGTGTTTCGCGGGGGGGATTTTCGCTAAGGTCGAAAGGGGCCAGGGTGCGCGCGCGTAGAAGAAAAAAAGAACGGTAAGTAGGTCGTGTACAGTGGCACGGGTGCGGGTAAACCGCGCGGGTATGACACCGACGAGTGGGCGGATAGAATTACGAGGGCCGGGCCGCAGAGCGCATGGCAGTTGCAACACGCTGTCCTCGATGAAGCCGAATAGCACGCATAAAACTCGTGTCTTGATCAACGGCGATCAAACATTAACTCAGAAGCGACACCACTTACCAAATTCCTCTAGATCTGTGCTCAATATCTTGCAAAGATTGAAGGCAGTGCCATCAGTCCATCACCTTTGATGGCTGGCGGCATCGCATTGATTGCTTCGTCCAACTCCAAGTTGAGCGCATTGCGATGTGTGTATCTAGTCATTTTTATTGACGGAGGCAACGACCCGATTTCAGAAGATTGCCTTGGTTCAAGTAAACGATCCTAGCCAAGGTAAGTATGTAACTGCTTCGCGAGTCTTTGCAGCCCGATACTGATGGGAAACGGATACCAGTGCTAGATGATATGAACATCATGCGCCGCCATATGCCTAACCTGCTTGTCGCGGACTGTTTGCGACAGAGTTCTTGATGGCAGCATTTCTGCATCACTGCGCAGCCTATCAGGAAAACTACATCAATCTTATACGTACTTATTTCAACTCGTCGGCACCTTGTTTGTTTGTCTTACGGTACTTGTGACGTGAGGCTAAGCAAATAAGCAAATTAAGTCAAACAGTTGATAGTTGATTCAATTTTGTCACGTCCGCGAGGCGACAATGACAATGCATGACACCAAAGTGACGACGAGGATGCCCCATCCTCTTGCCCCAGCGTGCGGAAGCGACGATTGTGCGGTCCCTCCTGCACATTTCCCCCTTTGCCGTTGCCGTGTCGCCATTGCCCCTCCATGGGAACAACACAACGAGCCGCGCACGCTGCAACTCGTCTCGAGTCTCAGTGTGTGCTGCTCATTGAGCTTTCTTCCCCCTGAGGAAGGTGAGAATGACGGCCGCGACGACGCGTACTCACCGTGATTGTCATTGATATGTTGTTGCGCAAGTGAGGAGGGTGGACGTACCAACTGTGTTGTCATTGTCGCGTCGTGGAGTCATGGAAGGCCATCGCGAGACTCTGTCCGTGTGGATGTAGCGGGGTTAAGCAAGGCTGCAAGGGTCGGCATGAGACTCGGATGGCGGGCGAAAGGGTGGGCGAGGTGATGAGCAGTGAAGGTAGACGAGTGCAGATAGGCTGGCTGGCATGTGAATGTAGCAAGTACGGGCAAGAGCGGGCGGCACGGTGTGCAAGATCAATGCAAGATGGCGGGCAAGTACCGTACTTACTAGGCTACACTGCGCCCAGTGGGCCGTTTCGGTCAATATGTAACGCGTGACAAGGCGTGACGACATCAAACTATTTTATTATGCGACGCACTTAGCCTCACGTCATGAGTCGCGTAAGACGAATAAGGTCCGCACTAGTCGAAATAAGTCGAAATAAGATTCATTGACAGGTAGTTTTCCTGATGCGGCCAGTGCCGGGAAATTGAATGCATTACCGACCCATGCTCAGTTGAGTGGCAATATAAGCTGCACATCCTGCCAGGTAACTCGGTTTAATTCTTTCAGTGCACCCTCATCGTCTTTCGCTATTGACGCAAATACTATCCAGATACTGACATTCACTAAAATTCACGCCATGTCATCTGACCTACAGTCGACCATTCAGCTACAACTCTTGAACAATTATGTATCCCGTATGGCTCTTTGCAAACCGTATTATTGCTCATTAGTTTAACACTGCCACGCAGTTGCACAGGTGACCGCCCTGGTCTATGATTATAGTGAGCATTAAGGTGCACACCTAACATATATGTTACACTAAACATTTTGGGACTGCTTCGTCAACAGTCCTCATGTTTCCCAGAGAGGTATACATGGTGTTTCCTCCATTACTGTTTATTCAATACTTTCATAGGTTGAGCATATCTGGGTCAGACAACACACATTTCCAAGCAATCATCCGTCCACTGATGGAACTGCAGAACAAGTCCTGGACATGGGTGTCCTTGTTGTATCTTATTGTGTGTAAAATCTTCCGACATATTGCTCTCACAGTGGCTCATGCACAATACTCTGACTCCCACAGGTCCGTTATGTTGGTACCTATTATGCAATGTGAGTCGCGATAATGGAAAGTACAGTATACCTTTAACTGGTTTCAAGAAACAACTCGCTTTGTACGTTCAATGCAATTAGTCAAGGCTCAGCATGATGACTTTGTTTATTTCAAGTTGGCACCACGTTCGTGCCTGGACCTGTCAAGGTTAGTTTTTCCTTTCAATGAATGAATCTAATGAGAATGTGTTACGGTAATAGACGTACGTGGTTTCATTTCGTTATTTACACCTGTTCGCAATCGGTTAGGTGTAAGCATACGTCCTCGATGATGCTTGATCAAGGAATCATATCTATACCTGCAAAGGTACTGGTCTCATTGACTCGGATAATTGGGCAGCTGCAGCATTCGTTTGTGCCTCCTCGTGTGAGTTAGATGGTTATTGTATTATTTCATTGAGATATTTTGACTTTGATCAGTGTTAATGGTTCTACGTGTTCATGCAATGTGGAATCGCTCAAAAGTCATCCTGACTATCCTTCTGCTTTGCTGCACGGGTAGGGTGGTTGAAGAACTCGTCTTGACAGCTATATATTACAATCCACACATCGATGTCAGAGGTATGACTCCACCCAGTCGCAATAATGAGTACATATGTGAACTTTACCCCCTTCTGTCTTTCATTTGTAGTTGGAACCAGCCAAGTGCTCGATTACTCGGTTTGCACTGAGGCGTTTCCTGTAATCGGCCCTTACGAGAAATATGCGGTCATCTGGCCAATTCTCTTCGATGTCCTATTACTGATCCTTGCTCTTGTTCCGTTGGTAAAACAATCAAATGCGATGTACAAGGTGACGGGGCGTTGGGAGCCCAACCGATATATGTCCTTGATCGTCAAGGAGGGTGTTGCTTATCTATTTGTGTAAGTTCGTCATATCTTTGCTACTAGTAGTCCTTGCGCGCGCGCAATCTAGGATGCGGCACCGCTGACCAATTTTTACGCAATGACACAGGAATTTGCTCAACAATATCACCTCCGTGATGGAAATCGCGAATGGGGGCCTGTCGCTCCCTCTCTGGTCTCTTATCCTCAGCCTCTTTTACGTCATCACCATATTCCCTATCATGCCCCGATTTGTGATCGGCATGCGTGAGCTTTACGACAAGGACAGCCGTGGTCGGTTGGAAGGGATTGATAGTGCTTTTGGGATCTCTTCGGGTTCTGGGGACGTTGCTGGACGGGATCACTCTGTCTCTGGGATCGCTTTCGCGGGTGTGGATAGCCGTCCGGGCGAGGAGGGTGAGGAGGAAACCCAGCTCGAGGATAGAGGAAATGATGTGTAGGAGTTGGCCTGATTGATCGTCAGGGGCAAAATGGAAAGACAGGATGTTTTCTTGTGATCAGTATTTATAATTCGGCTTGTCAAAAGTTCATACGCCGAGGGTGCAGTGCGATACTATTACTATTGAGAGATGGTTCGTGTCTGCGCGGATGTGGGTAAAATAGAATGATGCCTATTTATGAAATCTTCACTGAAGCTGCAACGCTGAAGGTGCATCAAGGTCATTGAAACTGAAGGCAGTCCAGGCTGACAGCCCCGGCTCGGTGACGGCGCCGAATACAAGAGCCAAGGTACCCCTGGGCATGGTTTTCCACCATCCGACGTTAACGTTCAAACGTTCAATGTTCACGTCCATGGTTATAATTACCGTTGAAACAGCATCCTAAAAGAAGGAAGTCTCCCTGCCTAACTTCAAGTTAGCGTCTGTTTATGGGAGACTACAACAGCATGATGCTTTGCGCCTCTGCAACAATGACGAGCTCAACCTAGCGACATCATAGGTAAACCTGGTCTGATGACCAAACTGTTGCTGCGAGAGCGAAATCTACTACGTGGCGACGACGACGACGACGTGGCGTCTTGATCGCAGTGGTCTCTTTCAACGATGGCAGTCATGTGCTGGGGACGAGCCTTGGCGGACTCTTCAGCGCTTCAGCTGACAGCTGCGATCGGCAGGAACTTCAGCCTGCATAAAAACTCGTGTCTTGAACAAAGGTACATGAAACATCTTCGATGTTCAACGTTGAACCGATACGTGCCAGCTCAGCTTCTCTGTGCCCTGGTATCTCACGAAGATTGAAGGCAGTGGTATCAGCTCTTTTTCATCACCTTCCATGGTTGGCGCGATCGCTTCGTCCTCGGACCTGGGCATATCGCGATAGGTATATCTATTCGTTTTTATTGATTGACGCAACGACGACGTGATTCCAGAAGATTTCTTTGGTTCAAGAAAACAATCCTTGTCCAAGGCAACTGCTTCGAGCTGTGCATTGCGAGGTCACTGGTAGGAAATCGAGTATCTGCAGCCCCATACCGTTGGGAAACGAAGATCGATGCTAGATGTATGATCATCACGCGCCGCCTCCAAGATGTGCCTGCATCCGCTTATTGCGGGCTGTGGGTGACACATTCTTGACGTTGACGGTGGCATTTCTGCCTCTCTGCGCTGTGTCGGAAAATTGAATGTATTACTACCGACCCATGCTTGCAATAAAAGCTGCACATCCTGCCAGGTGACTGAGTCTAATCCTTTCACCCTCATCGTCTTTCGCTATTAACGCAAATACTATCAAGATACTGCCATTAACTTTCTCGCCATGTCGTCTGGCATACAGTCGGCCGTTCAGCTACTGCTCTTAAACAATTATATGTCCCGTATGGCTCTTTGCGAACCATATTATTGCTCGTTAATTTAACATCATTACTGCCATGCAGTTGCAATGGTGACCGTCGTAGTCTATGATCATAGTGAGCGTTTAAGTGCACACTTAACATATGGAACGCTAAACTTTGGGACTGTTTCGTTGACAGTCCTCACGTTTTCCAGCGAGGTATACATGGTGTTTCCTCCCTTACTGTTTATTCAATATCTTCATAGGTCGAGCATATCTGGGTCAGGAAACACATCTTTCAAAGAAATCATCCGTCCACTGATGGAAATGCAGAACAAGTCCTGGACATGGGTGACCATGTTGTATCTTATTGTATGTAACATCTTCCGACACCTTGCTCTCAGAGTGGCTCATGCACAATACTCTGACTCGCACAGGTCCGTTACGTTGGTATCTATACTGTAATGTGAGTTACGAACATGGAAAGTACAGTATGCCTTTAACGTGGTTTCAAGGGTTGATTCGCTTTGTACGTTCAAGGCAATTAGTCAAGGCTCAGACTGACAGTATGACGACTATGTTTGTTTCAAGTTGGCACCACGTTCGTGCCTGGACCTGTCAAGGTTAGTTTTTCCTTTCAACGAATGAATCTAACGAGAATGTGTTGCGGCGATAGACGTACGTGGTTTCATTTCGTTGTTTTAAAATACCTGCTCACAATCGGTTAGGTGTAAGCATTGTTAATCTACGTTATCGATGATGCTTGATCAGGGAATCCTGTCTATACCTCCAAAGGTGCTGGTTTCATTTACTCGGGTGATTGGGCAGCTACCGCATTCACTTTTGCTTCCTCATGTGAGTTAGATGATTATTGTATTATTTCATTGAGATATGTTGACTTTGATCAGTGTTAATAGTTCTGCGTGTTCATGCAATGTGGAATCGTTCAAAAGTCATCCTTACTATCCTTCTGCTTTGCTGCACGGTTAGGGTGGTTGAACAACTCGTCTCGACAGCTATATTTTACAATCCACACATCTATGCCAGAGGTATGACTCCACCCAGTCGGAATAACGAGTACACATGTTAACTTTACCCCCTTCTGTCTTTCAATTGTAGTTGGGACCAGCAAAGTGCTCGATTACTCGGTTTGCACTGTGGTGTATCCTGTAATCGGCCCTTACGAGAAATATGTGGTCATCTGGCCAATTCTCTTCGAAGTCCTATTATTGATCCTTGCTCTCATTCCGTTGGTAAAGGAATCACTCGCGATGTACAAGGCGACAGGGCGTTGGGAGCCCAACCGATATTGGTCCTTGATCGTCAAGGAAGGTGTTTCTTATCTCTTTGTGTACGTTGTCCGTCATATCTTCGCTACTACTGGTCCTTGCGCGCGCGCAATCTAGGACGGCACCGCTGATTGCATGACGACACAGGAATTTGCTCAACAATATCACCATCGCGATAGTAAACGCGGATGGGGACCTGTTGCTCCCTCTCTGGTCTCTTATCCTCTTTTTCTTTTACACCATCACCATCTTCCCTATCATACCCCGATTCGTGATCAGCATGCGTGAGCTGTTCGACAAGGACAGCCGTGGTCGGTTGGAAGGGATCGATAGTGCTTTTGGGATCTCTTCGCGTTATGGGGACGTTGCTGGACGGGATCACTCTGTCTCTGGGATCGCGTTCGCGGGTGTTGATAGCCGCCCGGGCGAGGAGGGTGAGGAGGAAATCCAGCTCGAGGATAGAGGAAATGATGTGTAGGGGTTGTCCTGCCTGATTTATCGTCAGAGGAAGAATGGAAAGACAGTTTCTTTTTGTGATCAGTATGTAGTATACTAGTTTGGCTTGAAATTCGTACACCGAGGGTGCTGCGATACTATGTATTACTATTGAGAGTAGTCCCCCGTAGGCAGACCCTTAATAGGCAGGAAGACAGTCAGTCGTTCCTTCTATATTGAGAGGTGGTCCCTGTTTGCGCGAATGTGGGTAAAATAGATTAACGATGCCTACTTCAACAACGACAAGCTCAGGTTACCTGGCGACACCACAGGTAGACCTACTCTGATGACCAAACTATCTATGATGCTCTGAGGCGAACAGCTGTCGATAGACCCTTTGCATCGCTGCGAGAGCGAAATCTACTACTTGGTGGCGTCTTGCCAGATGATGATCAGATTCATGGTCTCTTTCATCGTCCGCCTTCACGTGCTGGAGGCGCTGATTTTTCATCGATCATCAACCGTTACAACGGCGGCTCTTCGTCGCATTCCATGCAATAATTGAGGAATCCAGGAGCGCGATTGGAAGGAACAGCCCGCATCATTCACCATCAAAAAACTCGTGTCTTGATCAAACATTAATATTGCAGCGATATCATTTTACAAACTGCTCTATATCTGCGCCCAATATCGTCTTGCAAAGATTAAAGGCAGTGCCATCAGCTCATGACCTTCGATGGCTGGCGCCGGGATCGCGTTCTTTGCTTGGTCCAACGTCAAGTGGGCACATCACGATGTGTGTGTGTGTATCTAGTCGTTTCTCTTGACAGAGGTAACGACCCGATTTCAGAAGATTGCCTTGGTTCAAGTAAACGATCCTAGCCAAGGTAAGTATGTAACTGCTTCGCGAGTCTTTGCAACCCGATACTGATAGGAAACGAATATCAGTGCTAGATGATATGATCATCATGCCCCGCCATGGTATGCCTAACCTGCTTGTCGCGGATTGTTTGCGACAAAGTTCTTGACAGCATTTCTGCATCACTGCGCAGTGCCGGGAAATTGAATGCACTACCGGCCCATGCTCAGTTGAGTGGCAATATAAGCTGCACACATCTTGCCAGGTGAGTCGGTCTAATTCTTTCACCCTCGTCGTCTTTCGCTATTGACACAAATACTATCCAGATCCTGACATTCGCTTTCACGCCATGTCATTTGACCTGCAGTCGGCCGTTCAGCTACAACTCTTCAACAATTATGTATCCCGTATGGCTCTTTGCGAACCATATTATTGCTCATTAGTTTAACGTCATTACTGCTATGCAGTTGCACAGGTGACCGTCGTGGTCTATGATTATAGTAAGCAATTCCACACTTTACATGTGTAATACTCAACTTTGGGACTGTTTCATCAACAGTCCTCATGTTTCCCAGCGAGGTATACCTGGTATTTCCTCCCTTACTGATTTTTCGCTTAATATCTTCATAGGTTGAGCATATCTGGGTCAGGCAACACATATTGCAAAGCAATCATCCGTCCACTGATGGAACTGCAGAACAAGTCCTGGACATGGGTATCTATGTTGTATCTTGTTGTGCGTAAAATCTTCCGATACCTTGCTCCCAGAGTGGCTCATGCACAATACTCTGACTCATACAGGTCCGTTATGTTGGTATCTATACTGTAATGTGAGTTGCGATCATGGCAAGTACAGTATACCTTTAACGTGGTTTCAAGGGTTGAATCGCTTTGTACGTTCAAGGCAATTAGTCAAGGCTCAGTATGATGACTTTGTTTATTTCAAGTTGGCAGCACGTTCGTGCCTGGACCTGTCAAGGTTAGTTTTTCCTTTCAATGGATGAATCTAATGAGAACATGTTGCGGTGATAGACGTACGTGGTTTCATTCCGTTAATTATCCCTGTTCACAATCGGTTAGCTGTAAGCATTGTTTATCTGCATCCTCGATGATGCTTGATCAGGCAATCCGATCTATACCTCCAACTTGAAAGGTACTGGTTTCAGTTACTCGGGCTCTTGGGCATTTTTAGCATTCCTTGGGGCCTCCTTATGTGAGTTAGTTATAGTATTATTTCATTGAGATATGTTGACTTTAATCAGTGTTAATGGTTCTGCGTGTTCATGCAATGTGGAATCGCTCAAAAGTCATCCTTACTATCCTTCTGCTTTGCTACACGCTTAGGGTGGTTCAAGAGCTCGTCGAGGCAGCTATCTTTTACAATCCGCAAATCGATGCCACAGGTATGACTCCACCCAGTTGGAATGATGCGTACATACGTTAACTTTACCCCCTTCTGTCTTTCATTTGTAGTTGGAACCAGCCAAGTGCTCGATTACTCGGTTTGCACTCAGGTGCTTCCTGTAATTGGCCCTTACATGAAATATACGGTCATCTTGCCAATTTTCTTCGATGCCGTATTATTGATCCTTGCTCTCATTCCATTGGTGAAGGAATCCATCGCGATGTACAAGGCGACGGGGCGTTGGGAGCCCAACCGGTATATGTCTTTGATCGTCAAGGAGGGTGTTGCTTATCTCTTTGTGTACGTTGTTCGTCATATCTTTGCTACCAGTGGTCCTTGCGCGCGCGCAATCTAGGATGCGGCATCGCTGACCAAGTTTTGCGCAACGACACAGGAATTTGCTCAACAATATCCCCATTGTGATGATAAACTTTGATAACCCGTTGACCACTCTCTGGTCTCTTATCCTCATCCTCTCTTACACCATCACCATGTACCCTATCATGCCCCGATTCGTGATCAGCATGCGCGAGCTTTACGACAAGGACAGCCGTGGTCGGTTAGAAGGGATCGATAGTGCTTTTGGGATCTCTTCGCGTTCTGGGGACGTTGCTGGACGGGATCACTCTGTCTCTGGGATCGCTTTCGCGGGTATGGATAGCCGTCCGGGCGAGGAGGGTGGGGAGGAAATTCAGCTCGAGGATAGAGAAAATGATGTGTAGGAACGGTTGTCCTGCCTGGTTGATCGTCAGGGGAAGAACGGAAAGACAGTATTGTTTTGTGATCAGTATGTAGTATACTAGTTTGGCTTGAAGTTCGTACGCCAAGGGTGCAGTGAGATACTATGTATTACAATTGAGGTAGTCTCCCGGACCGTCGTTCCTTCTATATTGAGAGGTGGTCCGTGTTTGCGCGAATGTGGGTAAAATAGATTCATGATGCCTACTTCAACAACGACAAGCTCAGGTTACCTGGCGACGCCACAGGTAGACCTACTCTGATGACCAGACCATCTATGATGCTGTGAGGCCAACAGATGTCGATAGACGCTTTGCATCGCTGCGAGAGCGAAATCTACTACTTGGTGGCGTCTTGCCAGATGATGATCAGATTCATGGTCTCTTTCAACCTCAGCCTTCACGTGCTGGGGGCTCTGATTGTTCATAGATCATCAACCGTTACAACGGCGGCTCTTCGTCGCATTCCATGCAACAATCGAGGCCTCCAGGAGCGCGAACGGCAGGAACAGCCCGCATACTAAAACTCGTGTCTTGATCAACGGCGATCAAATATTGACTCGGAAGCAACACCACTTAGTACCAAACTCCTCTATATCTGCGCCTAATATCATCTTGCAAAGATTGAAGGCAGTTCTATCAGCTCATTAACTTCGATGACTGGCGGGATCGCATTGATTGTTTCGTCCAACTGCAAGTTGAGCACATTGCGATGTGTGTATCTAGTCGTTTCCATTGATAGAGGTAACGACCAGATTTCAGAAGATTGCCTTGGTTCAAGTAAACTATCCTAGTCAAGGTAAGTATGTAACTGCTTCGCGAGTCTTTGTAGCCCGATACTCATGGGAAACAAATATCAGTGCTAGATGATATGATCATCGTGCGCCGCGATGGTATGCCTGACCTGCTTGTCGCGGACTGTTTGCGACAAAGATCTTGACAGCATTTCTGCATCTCTGCGCAGTGCCAGTAAATTGAATGTATTACCGACCCATGCTTCGAGTGGCAATAAAAGCTGCACATTTTGCCATGTGACTGAGTCTAATCCTTTCACCCTCATCGTCTTTCGCTACTACCACAAATATTATCCAGATCCTGACATTCGCTTTCACGCCATGTCATCTGGCGTACAGTCGGCCGTTCAGCTACTGCTCTTAAACAATTATATGTCCCGTATGGCTCTTTTCGAACCATTTTATTGCTCATTACTTTAACATCATTACTGCCATGCAGTTGCAATGGTGACCGCCGTGGTCTATGATTATAGTGAGCATCAAAGTGCACACTTAACATATGTAAAGCTGAACTTTGGGACTGTTCCGTCGACAGTCCTCATGTTTCCCAGCGAGGTATACATGGTGTTTCCTCCATTACTGTTTATTCAATAGCCTCATAGGTTGAGCATATCTGGGTCAGACAACACACATTTCAAAACAATCATCCGTCCACTGATGGCACTGCAGAACAAGCCCTGGACATGGGTGTCCTTGTTGTATCTTGTTGTGTGTAAAATCTTCCGATACCTTGCTCTCAGAGTGGCTCATGCACAATACTCTTACTCGCACAGGTCCGTTACGCTGGTATCTATTTTGCAATGTGAGTCATGATCATGGAAAGTACAGTATACCTTTAACGTGGTTTCAAGAATGAACTCGCTTTGTACGTTCAATACAATTAGTCAAGGCTCAGTATGATGACTTTGTTTATTTCAAGCTGGCAGCACGTTCGTGCCTGGACCTGTCAAGGTTAGTTTTTTTTCCCTTTCAATGAATGAATATAATGAGAATGTGTTGCGGTGATAGACGTACGTGGTTTCATTTCGTTGTTTATACCTGTTCACAATCGGTTAGGTGTAAGCATTCTTAATCTACGTCTTCGATGATGCTTGGAATCATATCTATACTTGCAAAGGTATTGGTCTCGTTGACTCAAATATTTGGGCATTTGCAGCATTCGTTTGTGCCTCCTCATGTGAGTTAGATGGATGTTGTATTATTTCATTGAGATATTTTGACTTTGATCAGTGTTAATGGTTCTGCGTGTTCATGCAATGTGGAATCGCTCAAAAGTCATCCTTACTATCCTTCTTCTTTGCTACACGCTTAGGGTGGTTGAAGAACTCGTCGACACAGCTATTTTTATAAATCCGCAAATCGATGCCACAGGTATGCCTCCACCCAGTCGGAATAATGTGTACACATGTTAACTTTACCCCCTTCTGTTTTTCATCTGTAGTTGGAACCAGCCAAGTGCTTGATTACTCGGTTTGCACTGTGGTGTATCCTGTAATCGGCCCTTACGTGAAATTTACGGTCATCTTGCCAATTCTCTTCGATTCCTTATTATTGATCCTTGCTCTCATTCCGTTGGCGAAAGAATCCATCGCGATGTACAAGGCGACGGGGCGTTGGGAGCCCAACCGGTATATGTCTTTGATCGTCAAGGAGGGTGTTGCTTATCTCTTTGTGTACGTTGTTCGTCA
>JBBPPJ010000067.1:0-26566 GCA_038091875.1 Leccinum insolens
GAATCACTGCCAGCCGCGCCTCATCCCCGCCAGCAATGCCATCCCCTTCAAACTCCTCTGACTCCCCTCCGCCGAAGAAACGGCGCCGAGTGCTGTCTCGAAAGAAATGCGGTAAACCTTCTCTGATCTTTCTTTTCCGATTCAAGCGGTAACAACCCGCGCATAAATCAGACGAAAAAACTCAATCCACTCCCGGACCAGCCACAGACGACGTCACATTGCAAACGGCTGGCCCCAGCAGTCGGGTTCTCCGTTCACGCTCTGCCGGCGTGTCTGAACTGGAAATCGACTATCCGGTTACGGATGATTTCCGTCGACTTCAAGAAACCGTGCTGCGTAATCAGAGGATCCAGATTGATCAACTGGAAGCCAAGTTTGACGGCCGGATGACGCTGATGGAAGATCTCATTCGCAATCTCGATCGGCATATGACGGATCCAACGCGGGATTTGGAGCGTCACCCGGGGACTCGACCCATCCTCATTCCGCCCCCTATCCGCAGCGTCGGGCACGCCCCAAGTCTGATCATCCCACCCCGCGGTCCCAGAGGTAAGCCCCACCCGCGGTCCTTTGAGCCATCTCGGATGGCCCTTGATGTCAACGCCGGAGTCTCCACTGCACGAATTGGCGAGGGTGGATCAATCAGGGCCGCCATGATGGGGGGAAATGTGGCCAGCTCCTCAGCGACGGATGTTCTCACTGGCTCCATTCCTCTTGCACAAGGTGAGTAATACCGTCATTCGCGAGGGGGTCTGGTTATGCCTGCTGACCACCCATCTCAAGGTGGGGGGAATGGCCCCAATTCCCAAGGTTTCGACGTACTGTTGCCTAGCGCATCCTCCGAAACTCCAATTCCTATGGCGGAAGATCTGAAATAATCCAGAGCGTTTTTTTTCAATTCGCCACGAAAATTTCGACCCATGTGCGCACCGCAAAAAGGCATGCGCGGTTTTATATGTTTGGTTTAGAGTCCAGTACATATACATTAAAGTATGCATTTACAAAAATGTGTAGCCTTGCCTGAGTGCGGCAATAGAATGACGACGACTCGAAGGGCTAGGCTGCATGCAGGCTTTTAGAAACGACTGCACAACACGCACAATTGGGCGTGTTGTGGGGTTGTTCCTACTTCCTGACGAGGGCAACGGCAACGGCAACGGCAATGTGAGGGCTGGGATAATGGCGAGACAGCGAGGGCGAGACGACTCGGAGGGGTGGATGTGGGCGAACGACAACGGCAACAACAAGGGCAGCATGCAGGAGCGACTACACAACGCGCACAATCGCGCACGCTGTGTGGTCGCTTCCACACGCTGGGGAGAGAGGACGGGGACGGGGACGGGGAGTCGGGGATGAGGATGGTGGTGGTGGGGGTAAGGACGTCATCGTCATCGCGGTCGTCCGTCTCGTTGTCTTCGTTGTCTCGTCATCTTTGTCGTCTCCGTGCTCTTGTCCTGGTCCTGGTCTCGTCCCGGTCACGTCATCGTTATCGCATTGTGGCGGCGCACCGGCGTGCTGTCGTCGCTTCTGCGTCGTGCTGGCACCACCACGACACGCCGACATGACGTCGATGTCAAAAAACACGTCGACGAATCACGCAACGTGGCACTACAACGCGTTGACTGACACGATGGCATGCCACAACGCGACAATGAACGACTTGGACGCAACGCCAGCACGGTGTGCGTGCAGTACCTCACGAGTACTACGTGTGACCGTGCTCTTCCTTATGTGAGTTGCAGCACACCTGCACAGCAGGTACGGGGACATGTTTCAGCGGGTAGCCTGTAGGGCACGGGGTCATCCGCACTGCCCCTGCAGTTCTCTATGTAACAGTAGTATTACGAAAATAAAAACTGTAGCATGCCTTTTTTGAGGTGCGCGCAGGGTCAAATTTTTGTGGCGGGTTGAAAAAAACGTGCTGGATTATTGGCGCAGATCTTCCGCCATAAGTCTTTGGAGGAGAGGGTGAGTTGAGAGTGGGCGGGCGAAGCTTGGGCGAAGCGCAAAGCGCTCTCCGGCCCGGCCCGGGAGCCCGAGTTGGCAGTATGGTGAGCTGCGAGGGCGGGAACACCTCGCAAGTGCGTGTGCCCGAAAGTCGGGATCGCGCGCTCCAGACCCCTGGGGGATGAACCCGAATGGGAAATGGAGGCAGGGCGTGGTGGGTGGGTGCGCTGAAATGGGCTCGGACGAGCGCTGAAAGGCGGATGAGTGACGTGTTACAGTTCTTTGAGGTCTTTTGGAAACAAGTCGTCGAACTCATCGAGGTGCGTACGACGAGATTTTGCACGAACCAATGACGTTCTGACGATCGGGTCGCAGGCTCGACGATACCAGACATCACGGCGCTCCTAGTCTCGCTCACGAATCTCTCCCTCAACTGTTACCCAGACATACTCGAATACGCGGATCAGATCTTGGCCTTTGCGCACACTAAAATCATCAAAGAGTATTCCGGAAGGTACCGCTTTATTTCTATATACTAGCCAGCGGCGGTGCCGCTGGAGACCTTGCTTGCCCATGGTTATAGTACAATTGTAATGCTTAATTTGCAGAAAAATGAACGATGCGCCACCTTAAACTTTTCCGATTATCTATACATAGTCATAGTACTAGCGTGTCGTTTCTCAGAGTACCGTCAGTTTACAGTCTCATTGACTACATTTTATTCAATTCACAGTAACTTTGCTTAACAGAAGGACGACGGTCTTCCTGCCTACGGGAGACTACTACTAGTAGCAAATTTGGACGCGTTGCAAGTTGGCAGAGTCTCAGTCAACCTTCACAAAGGAGCACAGCCACATGATCACGACGTCGTTAGTAAGCATTCCTCGCTTCACTGGCAAAACTACTCTCTCTCGACACGGTACGACCTGTACGTCCAAGCGCGTTTTCGGTGTTCGAGGACTCGATTTTCGAAAGCCGAGCCCAGTTGGCTGCGATCACGTTGATCATCGGGACGTTGCAGGACGAAAAGGTGTTCGAGGTAGACGGGTTGATCACCAAGGATGCGTTGCATGGGGCCAAGTTGCTGAAGAAGCTGCATCAGGCGACGGCAGTGCATGCTGCAAGTTATTTGTGGTAGCAGGAGGCGGCGGAGGTGGTGGAAGAAGAGGGGGAGGGAGGGGGAGGGAGGGGGAGGGAGCCAAGGTGGTGAGTACCGCTCTGCGCCATCGATCATGACTGACGGGTTATCGACAGCAAACAAGTGCTGGAATGTTTGCAAAAGTCGTTGCGGATCGCACATTCGGTGACAGAGGAGATCGTGACTGTTCAAATATACAGTGACACGCTCGATCAATGTCTGTATTACTTTGATCGCGTGGCACTTGTTGTGCGTATCTCTTTACTCTACACTCTCTTCATGCAGTTTCTGACATTGTCACAGGTTGCTCCAAAATTCATCTTCTCACTCATAAAGCGCATCACGTCCTCAATCGACACCATCACCTCTGGGTCGTCTTCCGCTTCGTACCGCCACCCGTCCCAACGAATCGAAGGGGTGGTGTCCCCAGACAGGATCCAGTGACATTTCCGGAACACACTCAAGTATATTCATTCGAAGAAGACGTCGGAGAATACGGGGAGGTATGACGAGGTGGAAGTCGTTGAGACGTTTATGAAGATGGGGATCACGCGGTAACAGTTGCTGGGTACGTATACATGGTAGACTCGATTTCGATCTATCGATACCGTTTTTTTCTGTCGTCGTTTTAGCCACGGCCCTTTTTTTGAACTGATTGATTCATTAGGGCTACGAGGACTCCTTGCTCGCCAGCTTTTACCTTGGGATGTACGAACAGCATGTGGCAGTACGTACTCATTGCCAACTCATTGCTGTGCAAATTAAAAATACGGAAAACACGAGGCTGCCTCAAGGGAGTCAAAGTCGCCATGTTTCATTCTCACATTCTTCATTCCACTGTCCAGTGGCCTCCTCACCGTCCCAAGCCGCAGTGAAACAAGATGAAATTGAAAGGTGCTTATTTCTCTGTTTTGTCGAGAACAGCCCAGTGAAATGACATTCACGCCGTCGGCCAAAAAGCGGTCTTCTTTAGCAACGTCTCACACCAAGCATGAGAAAGAAGGCCAGAGGGATTCAATCGGAGAGGGGACTGTTTCAGTCGAAGAGATACTTACGAGCGGAGTCAACGATCGCCAAGTTTGAGCAAGGGGACGGGACGGGCCACATTAGTGAGGCAATCGTCCTTGGTCGCCAAGCACTGGACCGTTGCCCACCCGGTCACGACGAACGATGGGGCTCAATAACTCAGCTTGGTGATCATCTCTGGGGTCTTGGCCTCCATGTAGGAGCGATAGAGGACATCGAAGAAGCACTTATCTACGGCAAAAAGGCACTGGAGCTTTGCCCAGAAGGGTACCCAAATCGATCAACGTCGTTGGGCAATCTAGCACTCTATCTCTCCACTCGTTACGACCAGCTTGGAGACATGACGGGCCTCAACGAGGCCATCATCCTCGCGAGACAAGCCCTCGACGTTCGCCCGTCAGGGGACCCGGATCGATCAACGTCGTTGGACCACGTCGCAAACTATCTCTCCACTCGTTACGACCAGCTTGGAGACATCACGGACCTCAAAGAAGCCATCATCCTCGCAAGATAAGCCCTCGACCTTCGCCCATCAGGGCACCCGCATCGATTAACGTCGTTGGGTAGTGTTACATCCTATCTCTCCGCTCATTACGACCAGCTTGGACACATGGCGGACCTCAATTATCATCCTCGGGAGACAAGCCCTCGACCTTCGCCCGTTAGGGCACCTGCAGCGATCATCGTCGTTGTGTACATTTGCACATTGTCTCCGTGTTCGCTTCACCCAGTCGAACGAGTTCAAGGACAGAGAGGATCTATTCAGTCTCTAAGAGGTTTTTCCCATTTGTACATCTCGTCTTACACTCCCACATTGACTCCTCTCATCCGTGCCAGACGAAATCATCATCGATCGGCGACGACTGTGATACACGAAGAGTAATATTTCCTTGCTGTGGGTCAGGCGAACGCGAAAGGCGAAAGCGAACTTTTCTCGGTCGGCTCTGAACTGGCCGTCACTGCCGAGGGTCTCGCCACGCTCACGCGCCTTGAAGGTCCCGAATCGAGTATGTCTCAAGTCTCGAAGGAGCTGAGGACGAGCGAGTGGGTTCACTTTGCCTGTCACGGTATCGGTATCACAAACAGGAAGCAACCCTTTGACTCCGCATTTGGTCTCTACGACGGCCGGTTCACAGTGGAACGGATCATGGGGTGCGAGTTAGAGAACCCAGAGTTTGCCTACCTATCTGCTTGTCATACGACGGTCGGAGACGAGGAGAGTCCAGACGAGCTAATGGACTTGGCGTCGGCGATGCAGTTTGCAGGGTTCCGATCTATGATTGGGACGATGTGGGCGGTGGACGACGAAGATGCGAACAAGATCACGACCCAGTTCTACGAGAATATGTTGGATGGATGTGGTCGTCTGGATCCCACACGAGCGGCATTGGCGCTGCAGAGGACGATGAACTCATAATGTGGTTGGTATCGTTCCGCTCGATTCTGTATGTACATATCGGTGCCTAGTGCACAAGGGAATGTGTTTCCTCATATGTAGTTGCTCTGTCTCTTTGCATACAGTGGCATTTACTATTTGCGATCAGTATATCGAACGGGTGAATGACCAGTTGTGTGGACGACTGGTGTATTGAGCAGTATTACGCCGCCCTCGGAAGGTCTGGGTTTCGCGAGCGCTGTGAAAAGTGACGTTCGTGCGTGTGGGTGAATCTCTTGCTCCCGTTGGGCGTCCCTTGAACTCTCTGGATATCTGGGCCAGGTGACCCTGTGCTCGGGGAGACGAGATGGGCACAAATTCGAGCTGGCGAAGGCTCTCGTCAGGGGACCGGTCTCCTTGTGAGTAGTCTCTCGATCGAGTTGGAACCTGATCCATGTTACCACTAGATTCGGCGGATCGTCCCTTCGCGTCTTGATACTCGCGTTGTGTTGCGAATGCAGTGTAAAGGTTCTGTGAGGTATGGATTGTATGAGTCAATTCGACTGTAGGCTGACCTCGATTTCTGTATCACCTGCGGCATCGGCTGTCAATAAATGCGCCACGGGCACATGCATGAGCTCGCCTTGAAATTGGTACCTCGAGTGTGCCTGACATTCAGGATTTTGTCCCGGGTAATATTGCATGCAAATTCTGCGTACTGGCAATGCAAACGAGAGCCACCCAGTTGTGAATGGCAACGAGCTATATAGTGCGACTCGCCTGCTTTCTCGAGGACGACCGCCACGGGACCTTATGATGGATGCATCGTGACTGACTGTCCTCGTCAGAACTTCGAGATGTGATTGCAGAGCATGAGCAATACCAATTAGTATATGGGCGTGTTCCCTGGAGTTTATGTTGTACGCACACGAGACAAAGTAGAGATCCCAGCTGGAGGCACTGCCGGCAACATTCCGACCTACGCCGCGCTAGAGTCAGACCACTCCCGCCGGATCCAGTCTGTTCAGCGTGTATGCCGCGTACAGCGCCACATATTGATGCCACCTGGAGGTTTGAGCGTCGACACCTGGCACTTGATTTTGAGGAGGTCACTGAGGGCCCACCGAGTCTTGAAGCGGCATGATCTTCAGGGAAGAAGGGTTGGAGGGTAAGACGGGTGACACACCAGAGCGGCAGTGTGTCCATACGTTGGGAGGAGAGGTGGGGTGAGAAGACACAGGTGGGCGACGGGAGCCAGATTGTCGGCTATGGTGCGAACGGTCAACGCGTACGTTTCAACTGCTCCATGAGTGACCTGACGGAGAAAGCGATGCAGGAGGAGTGAAGTGGCGGATGCCGGCATCCGCCACTGCTTCGAGGTGGCAGCGCTCTTAAGTTGTTCTCTCCTCGCAGTGAGTCTAAGCTCTTTCTGCCTCACTGACCCTAATTATTTGTCCGTGGTACGTTGCTCGGTTCCCTCCCAGCCCTCCAGCTCGCTCTAGAGTCCCCTTCGCTCCGCGAGTCCGCGGGCCGGAAAGCCCCGGGCCCCGGCTTTCGCCCATACCGTTCTCTCTCTCTTCCCGTTTTACCAGTACCCTAGTCTTTCCTGTTTCACTCCTTCTTGTACCTAGTTTAGCCTACGGCTTCTCCTCTAATAGCACACCACAGCGTTTGAGATTCACGAATGGGAGACTTTGAGAGGACGCTGCGGCTGTGTCAGACTTAGACTCACAATCCAGTACGGGCCAATGGCCATCACCATCTCGTACGTCGTAACGTCTCACCGCATCTCCGGTAGCCGTCACTGACGTTCTACTTGTAGGACAACGAACAAATCATGGGCGTGTTCAAGACTCTGCGCAAGTCTTGGTTTGCGCACTTTCACCAAAAACAGTATCATGAGCCCTGTGCGTATTATTGTACATGCGTTCACCTCTCCTCTGACCACGTCCGTCGCACAACACAGCCATCGTTGACGCCCTCCGACATCTCTCAAACTACCTGTACAATGTACATACGCAACCCAGGCAGATCCCCACGAACTAGTTCAGTACGCCGGAAACATCGGCCCCCGCCTCTACCTCGTGATCACCGTCGCCGTATCTCTGACGCACAATGAGCAGAGGCGTATTGAACCCCATACGCGGGTTCTTCTACGTCACTATCTCAGCGGTCAGACCTGCCCGTCGGGACAAATTTCGGGTAAGCCCTTTCCGCGTCGCATCGCCCGTCTGCTAACCCAGCCTAGTCCCCCAGACTCCAAGACTGGATCGCATTCTTGTCCCCCATTTTCATAGAGATGAACATGCTCTCCGTCCGTCTGTAACACCAAGATCACTCGCACGACTGCAAGAAATACGAGATGGCACGTCGCGAGCTGCGCATCTTCGTCAGCACCGACTCTCTCAGCTCGACGGCGTCGATCTGGAGATGTACCAGAACTTGAACATACTGCGGAGCAAGTCGTCATTCAGGTGAGTGTTCATGTATATATTGTCCGGAAATTGATAAACGACCTTGTAGGAGTACCCAAGGAGTACCACTTCCATTCGTTCGGACCATTTCTATCCGCAACCACTCAGGTACACCCGAATCTCAACATCAAACTGATCACATCGCACTCATCGACAGACTCGCGGCCTACGCCGCGCGCGAGGCCGAGAGCGAAGATCAAGAAAAGACCAAGAAACAGGAAGAGGTTGCCGTCAAACGACTGAAAAAAAAAAGCCGGTTGGCCAGACAGAGGGCCAATCATGCGTATAATGGGCCGGACGTAGAAAAGGTGTACATGCTTGGGGTAGCATGGTGGAAGAGTCGGAGAAGAACATCGAAGATGGTGTGAACAGGGTCTCGTCGGAAGAGGGGCCAGGAAGGAAAAAGAAAAGGACGATACACCTGTGTGAATGTTCCGCGGCATACCAGAGGCCGTCCAGCTGTTTGACAACAAGTCGTCGAACTCATCGAGGTACGTACAACGAGATACACACGAACCAGGGACGTTCTGACGATGTGGTCGCTCGACCAGACTTGTCGATACAGAACATCACGGACCTCTTGGTCGCGCTCACGGATATCTCCTTCAGCTGTTGCCCAGACAGACTCGAATACGTACATCAGATCTTGGCCTTTGCGCAACGCAAATCAAAGGATATTCCCGATAGGTGCGTTCTCTTTCCGTACATATGTGTCTAACCCTAACGCCGATCTCATGCAGCTCGGATCTACACGCCCCACAAACGGCAGCGAACTTGCAACGCTCCTCGTCGCCCCGATCAACTCCTACCAACCATCCCGCGCTACGTCCTGCTCTAGGCACAACATCTCTTTTTCACAGGGCGTTCCATCGCGCACAGCGTCGTCTCGCGCGTGCTTGGGAACGAGACCGTGATCGAGACCGAAATTTGAGTCTGTGCCACGTGTTAATCAAGGATCAGACGGACGCTTCTGCCGTCGGTGGTGGGGCGGTAAAGGATGTGGAGGAGATACAGAGACAGGGACCGCATGTTGTGGAGAAGGAGGATACGGCGGAGGAGCAGGGGGTGGGTAGCGCGGATAGTACATTTGTTTAGGGCTGAGTTGTTGGGGGTGCAGTTCGAGGTGGGTTTCCAGATTTCTTGGGTCGAGAGAGTTGAGAACTCACTAGCGCACCGCACTTGTCAGCTGCTGCAAATCGATCGCACGTCGGCACTTTGAGGCTGGAGGCAAACGGGTTCGGTATACGTTTCCTGCGCTCATCACTTCGAGCATCAAGCTCTGTCGGCGGTACAAGATTCGTGAATATTTGGTGAGATCGTAGTACTTTCCTATACTGAATATTTTTAACTTCGACAACGAATAGGAAGACCACTGGAAATCGAAAGTGACCACGATCCTCAAGTTCGTGCGTGAATGCACCTCCATCCTCGCGACACAAGTCGACTCTCCCTCGCTCGCCCTCCGTCTATTCCTCCTCGCTGCCCAAATCGCCTCTGAATGCAGCTCTTTGTTCGAAGACCTGGCGTATGACCTGTACGTCCAAACGTCTTCGAGGGGGACGGGTATGACACGCTGATCTCCAAGGCTGCGCTGCATGGGGCAAGTTGTAGAAGAAACCGCATCAGGCGACGGCGGTGCATGCTGCCAGTCATTTGTGGTGGCAGCAGGCGGCGGTTGAGGGGGATGGAGGGGGGCGAGGATAAAGAGGATGGGGAGGGTGGCAAGGCGGTGAGTATCGGTGTGCGCTATCAACCGTGACTGACAGGTTGTCGACAGTGCCCACATCAGGACAGCAAACGGGTACTGGAATGTTTACAAAAGTCGTTGCGGATCGCGCATTTGGCGACGGAGGAGATCGTCACTGTTTAGATATACAGTGACACGCTCAATTAATATCTGTATGACTTTGGTCGCGGAGCACGTGCTGTGCGTTTATCTTCTCTCTACACTCTCTTGATACAGTAGGTGGCCCATGAAGTGACTCATCGTCTCGCTCGTAGATCTCATCACGTCCTCGATCGACACCATCACCTCACCCTCGTCTTCACCTTCGTACCTGCACCTGTCGCAAGGAATCGAAGGGGTGGCGTCCCCAGACATGATACAGCGGCATTTCCGGAACACGCTCAAGTACATCCATTCGAAGAAGACATCCGAGAATCCGGGGCGGGATGACCAGGTGAAAGTCGTTGGAGCGTTCTTGAAGATGGGGATCACGCGGTAGCAGTTGTTGGGTACGTATACTTAGATGCTGGGTGGAGGCGGTGGTTTGTCGATTCCGATCTGTCGATACCGTTTTTTTGTTGTTGTCATTTTAGCCAAGGCCCTCATATAACGTACAAGCGGTACCTTCGGACGGTTCAATTGAAAGGCACGTCACGGTGAAGTCGAAACGCACGTTCGTTAGCATGGTACACCCAAAAATTCGACGTTACAGGCACTTGGCATCGAAGAAGGAAAGGCAAGTATGAAAATTTGAAATGATCATGGGAGCAGAAACGGGAAAAAAGTAGAAGTGCGAGTTCAAGAAGAAATGATCAGTGCTTGGGGTGCCGTCGAGCGCGTGCTACGAAGGGAAAATAGTCTATATATCAATGGCGAATATGAGAACAGGCAGCGCAGCGCCGCAAGGAGCATCAGCAGTTGGTGGCCACCTGTCCCACCTCGGAGCCACATGACACCGTGCAGCAGCAGCGTCGCACCTATACGCATGAACATCCAATCAGCGAAAAGGGGCACTGCAGTGCTGAGCAGTGCCGGCCCAGCACCACCCCCTAGCGCACCACGGAGCCGGAACGGACGAAGAGCACGTGGGGTGGACGCCGAGCAGCACCGTGCAGTGGGAGTGACGGTCGTGCAGGAGAAGTTGAAAAGAGCATGAGGGGCATCGGTCCGAGCGAAAGGGAGCGGTGGAATGCGATAATGGCAGTCTTACCTCCGTCTATGTCCTATCGCTGCCGTGCACATCGATCAGAGGGAAACCGTGATGGGGCTCAGGATGAAGCGCAGTACCAATGGAGCGCCGAGCAGGGCTGAAGTGTGAGTGCACGAGTGAAGGAACTTTAGGGGCGTCGAGGGCGGAAAGTGCGATAGGGGTCGCTGCTGAGCAGCGCACGGTCCGCGGAAGGTAATAGGAGAGCGGGAAAGAGCCGTCCCCTAGCACAGCTCGGAACGGGATCGAGTCGGAACCGGAACGGAAGCCACGCGGGTGCACACGCTGTGCAGCGCCGGTGCTTAAGTAATATAATAGACAAAAGTGCTGCGAGGAGTTCTTTCTTGCCAGGATATACCTTGGGCTGTGCGAACAGCCTCCTGCCAGAAGCACTGAGTCGGACTGTGGTGCAGTGAGGCACGAGCGAAGCCTGTGGACAGTGCGAGGTCTTCGGACAAGCGACGCAAGCGAGAGGCATCGCTTCGACGCTTCCTCTCTCGCCTCCACCACGTCACACTGGCACATCCGCCTTGCAGTGCTCGTCCGAGCCCGTTTCAGCACACCCACCCACCACACCCTGCCTCCATTTCCCATTCCGGCTCCTCGCAGCTCACTCCCCTGGGGTCCGGAGCGCGTGACCCCGACTCGGGTGCACGCACCTGCGAGGTGTTCCCACCCACCTCGCAGCTCCATACCCGGCAACTCGGGCTCCCGTCCGGCAAGTGCCGGCTGACAAATCTATCTCAAATAGAACGATCAAACGAGCGCGTCGATTGGCTCAGCACTCGTCGCAGTTTCTATTTCATCCGCGACTCCATTCTATCCTCAAGCGACATATCAAAAAGGAACTCCACCGCCTCAGTCAGTTTGCTGTGCTGACGGCGATGTCAAGGGATGGAGGGTATCAGTTGGATTCATACTCGACTAGATTTGTTTCTGAAATGCGTGAATATACGAGTGAACAGTTGGAGGACGAGGAGGAGGACGAAGCGCTGGGTGGAACATTGCCCGCGGACGGTCTAGACCCATCCGGTGTGACTGGCAAAGTCCGGACCAACTTCAGACCTCCACCACATTGACATCGATTTGTACCGTATCGCGCGAAGTACACACCGAGGCTTTCTGGTACGATTCTGTCTCTTATCCGCCGTTCCATCTGACGCCAACCTAGCTGTCCGCTCACTATCAACACCTGTACAGACATGCTTTCGGCTTTCTTTTCTCTGGCGTGTTTCTCGGGCACAAGCTCAATATCCCAGCGCTGTTGTACATCTTTCACCGACTCAGTCTTGTTCGCCCAATACTTCCTCAAGTCCTCACTCATCATCATAGTGTCGCAATGGTAATATCCACAAGTGCAGATCGAACACACTAGCCTCAGGACGTTTGGTCTGGTTCCATTCAAGAAAACATTCATCCGGGTCGGCTTTGGAAAGATACTTTGCAAACACCTTTAACGGTGGGCGTATCTAAATCGGTTTGGGCGCGGTGCGTACCCTGACTTGATTATCAGATTCATAGATCTTTATCCTGTCTTGATGCATGCCTGCATGTTGCAGACGGCTTTGAAAGTGGATGGGACCGCGCAAGAGCAGACACGAACGAATTCGGGAGGTACTGTTTTCCTCGTTCGTACGGTGCCGTGCAATGTGTGACGTAGCGTCTCGAGGTGGTGCTGCCCCCTCTACCACGTCCTCCGCCTGACGTTTATGCCTGCAGGGCCCTCAGTCCTCGGCTCCATCCACACAGCATGCTGTCCTCCAAATCGCTTCAGGTGCTCCGCACGAGCGACCCGCGAAGCCACGCAACCCGAACCGCAAGCACCTGACATAAACGTGGCAAGTCGATGGCTGAGTGACGTGCCCGTGGTTGTGGAGGAATTGGTCGCCACTGAGTGGGCGGGGTATGGCAGGAGGTCTTCTTTTGCCAAAGGTTTGATAGAAACCTTGGTGGATGGACGAGAGAGGATGTGATTGATATGATACTATTACAGATAGAAATTGGACTGATCAAAATTACATCGCGATCGTCGAGCATGCACCCATCTCCGGAAGGACACATTTACCTTTCCGAAAGGTACACGTCTGGCTGTGTCAGTTATGGAGTGCATATGATATATGTTTGAGACTCATCCCTTTCATGTATGAATTACTATTCCAAACGAACGAGATATCAGGATATCATAGTTCACAGAACTCATACGCGTGATCATAACGCAACAGTCTTATTCGCCGCATTCGACCTCCCGATCCAAGTGGCCAAACTGGACCATGGACCGGGCACCACTACAGTAACGTATACGGGGACTGTCGGTCTCCGAGCCTAGGGAACGCGTTCCTACTTTCCAACACGATCATCTTCTTCTCGTGCGATATATCCCCTCATATATCCCTTGTAGGTCATGTTTGCGACGAAGCACTCAGCTTTGTCCATCGAAACGTCGGTTCCGGAGGTGTGCAGCGAAGAGTGGAACATAGTTACGGGGATCCGCGTACTTTTGTCACTTGCGACCCATCTGCGACCCAAGTTTCAGCATTGCGGATATAGAAAGAAAGACAGAAAAAGGAACGATGCGTGGAAAGACGTACATGTGTCTGAACAATCCCCGGATGCACAGCTCGCGCGCTTTTTCTATCGTGATCCACAGATTCAGCTCAACAAGCCGCCGCTCCCTACGATCGAGAGCGCTGCGTCGTATGTAGTGATATCACCGGTGTTCATGGTGGCTTGAATGGCAAGAACAGTTCATCCGAGACAGGGAACCGATCGAGCAGTATCATCCTGGATGGGAGGTGACCGCGCAAGATGCGTAACGGGATCAAGCAGGTCAAGATTCGTCTGCAAAGCGGTCTCAGCGTTTTCCAAGCACGAGAAGATGGTAGTGGGTTAACTACTCTTGATTTCTGTGCGCCTGTATATGTCAACTATAGAATGCAAGCTTGAGTTCCTGTTCTGCCTGTGGCGAAAGGTGAGCGGGCGCTGTAGGACAGATTTGAAAGATGTTACCTTTGCGTAGTCTTCGTTCAAGAAGCTTAGCATTCCGAGATAGTATCGGTACGTGACCTGCAGTCAATAGTCGACCTTTAGCAACTTGAGGTGGGCCGGCATCACCAAGATGCGACACACTCGATGTGAGCGGGTGTAGGCGTTCAGAGGAGGTATATCCGGGTTCGCGTCCAGCGCTCGCAGGATGTTTTTGACAAGGATATCCGTTTGACCTGGTTTCGAATTACATACTGGATGGATGTGCGATAGTATGATAGAAACGTACCACGGAAATAGCACTTCATGACGAGACCGACAACATAATAGATCCCCCATTTCCGAGATTGGACCGTCGGTGATGTTCTAGAGAGATTGAGCAAATGAGACCTGCGACATGTCCATCGAGACACACCGATCTGTCATAAAATTGCTGAATGCCTTCGCCACTGCTCCCGCTGCGCTCTCCATGCATTCACTGCTCTGGCTGTTGCATTTTGCATGACGAAAACTACAGGAGCGGAATCCATATGAAACTCGGGCGCAACCAAAGATGAGGAGTGTATGACATTCTGGTCCTTCGTGGCGCGGATCTGCGGAGACATTGACCTAGACGAGGAATGACCCATAAAGTCGGAGGGTGGTGGTGCGTGGAAATGGGTCGAAGAGTGTCCCAGGGTACGTCCATTTCAGTAGGCTGTTCTTCCTCAAGAAGCGTCGATTAGAAAGGAGAGAACACAGCAAAGTACTGTGCTGAAGCTAAATTTGACGTCCACAAGCTGACAAATAAACGCCCGGCAGTATTCAAATTTCAAACGTCGACCAACCCGAGGAGATTCCCCTTCACCCCCTCCGTCGGTTGTTTCCTAGCCCGACACCTTCGCAATGAAGTACAGGTGTGGCATGTTCAGGCTCTTTGTATTCACACTGACCCACGACAGCTCAGCACTCAAGTTTAATGCCGTCGCAGACTGGTGGGACGGACGAGTACATCGCGTGCGTCGCGGTTTCCGTTTCATCCGCATGTTCCCGACTACATTCTAGCTATGACGTCCTCAAGCGACACATCTACCAGCTCGAAAAGGAACATCACCGCCTCAGTCACTCATGTCGACCTCGAGGCCAACCAGCGCACAGCCCGACCTTTCCCCAATAGACGCCGTCTTTGTACCGCTACTCGATCAGGAACTCAAGAAGATATCGATTTTTTACGAGGAAAAGGAAAAGGAGCTCTTTGACGAACTGCAGGCGCTCGGGGACCTCGTCACTGAGCAGGACACAGCTGGCCTCGAGGCCGGAGAGCACTATGGGGATGACGAAGCCGATGATGGTGAAGACGAAGACGAGCATACAATCGCTGAACACGTTCGTTTCGAGGACCAAGCTTCCCTGAAACGACGTCGGAAAAAGCCCAGTTCCGTTAGTTACCGGCCACGCAGTGGGTCAACTGGTGCTCAGCTTGCGCCGGTCGATGCTCGGAATACTTCCATCACTAAAGACGGTCTCAGCCTTGACCTCCATCCATCTTCTCGACCGCGTGCTGACAGTACCAGCAAGTTGCCGATGGGGCGTATGGCAGGAAGGTTCATGAACATGAGGGATAGCATTGCATCTCTACCAGCCGAGACCGTATGGACTGCCAGGACTAATTACGCTTGGGACGTCTGTCTTATTCAAGCGCAGAATCACCCACCTCTTTGTCTCCTTCTCGTCTCTAAAGTCGTCTGTAGAGGTAAAATACTCTGGCTTCCGAAAGATATTGACATTGAAAAAAATATGTCCCAGCGCATTCAGTCTTCTGACCCGGTTGAAAGGTGATAAGGTGACATATAATGAGGTCGGTCGTGACCACTTGCTGGGTATTCCCAGCTGACCTAGACTATAGCTCAAAGATTGATATATGGATGATGTCGTGGAGTCGCGACATCCTTTCCTTCAGAGTTCCAAGGACAAGCTCACTGCTGCAATCAACCGTCCTGTCACCCTATATGCTAAATGCGTCACAGGGGAAGACCCTTCCACCGCCTTGCAGCAGCTCAAAGTACATCAACGGGAGCATATAGCTTGGGAGCGCGACACGATATGGCGTCAGATGCTGGCACAGGAGCGCCACGGCGCATCGGACGCCTCCGATATGGCTCGAGGAGGAATCCTCGTCCGACAGGAATAGACTGGTATTATCAAACATCCCAACACCGCTCGGTATCTTCAGATTGAAGCGCAAGAGAATCTCCCTCATCATCGCCATCGCTGTGTTCGTCATGAACATCCAGGTTGTCAAGGACGGCCCAGAAGGAAACAAATGCTTTGCCATCCTGATTACATTTTTGTGGGCATCCGAGGTCCATGTGTCGTTCTTATTGTATGATGCTTGATCTGACGCTATATATGCAATCCCGCTCTTCGTAACGTCAACCATGGTTCCGCTTCTTCAGGGTCATTCGTTCGGACGATGAAAATCTGTTCCACTGTCAACGCCTGACGCGACCAAGTATGTTGTGAAATCACTACCTGGGCATGTCACTGATTAGTATGCCACTTAGGCACGTATTCTCGGTCATGTCTTCGCCCACAATCATGCTTTTGATTGGTGGTTGGATGATCTCCGCTGCTTTAAACAAGACGAACATTGATCGGATGCTGATCACGCGCCTGTTGAGCATGGCTGGATCGAAGCCGCGAACAGTTCTTTTGGCCTTTATGTTCGTGTCGTGCTTTGCCAGCATGTGGATTAGGTGGGCCCTTATCTTTTTGATTATTCGAGTGGTGATTGACACATATTTTCAGTAATGTCGCTGCACCGGCACTTTGTTTCACGTTGATCCGCGTATGTCCGCTTAGTGCCGTGCCGTCCGTCCGCTCTCTAAGTTCCTGACGTTCCTGAACAGCTCATCCTTCGAACGTTACCTGCGAGGGCGTCTTTCGCGCCCTGCTTGATCATGCGTCCATCCTACCCGCGTAGAATTACCTCTGACGGTTGTGGCACATGCACAGCTCGGAATCGCACTCGCCGCCAATATCGGCGGACAAAGCTCCCCGATCTCCTCGCCCCGGAACCTCATTGCCATTGGGTTCATGGACCCACAACTCGACTGCGCGAGCTGGTTCGCCGTCGCGCTCCCTGTGTCGATAATCTCAATCGTACTGATCTGGTTGCTCCTGCTGGCGAGCTACCAGCCCTCGCGTGCGCCGGATGGGGACGGAGAGATTGAGATACGGACAATCAGGCCTACGAGGGAAGAATTCACGCTGAAGCAGTGGTGGGCGACCGTGGTGTGTCTGGTCACGATCATGTTGTGGTGCGTCGAGCGCCAGGTCGAGCCTGTGATCGGGGATATGGGGATTATTGCCATTATTCCGATCTTGGCGTTCTTTGCGACGTGGGTCTTGAAAAAGGTATCGTGGGGAGGACGATGTCTTACTGAGTGCTAACCACGGTTCGGTTTAGGATGACTTTGAGCAGTTTGCATGGACGATCGTGTTCTTGGCCATGGGCGGCATTGCGCTCGGGAACGGGGTCAAGTCGAGCGGGTTAATAGATACAATGGATGGTCTAGTTCATCGCATGCTCTAAGGGCGGGCGTTATACACCGTCGTCCTTGTTCTTTCCGTTGTCGTCCTGGTATGTTTTCCTTGTCCCCGTTCCGGCTTCATTGTTTGTTCCTCCTCGCACTGACGCTGACCCATCCCCCACGATTGCAGGTTGTTTCGACATTTATCAGCCATACGATAGCAAGTGTTCTCCTGGTATCAATTGCACAAGTGGGCAAAGACCTCCCCGACAGTCCCGCGAACCTGCTTATCTTCCTGACCGCACTGATTTGTTCGACGGGGATGGGTATGCCGGTGTCTGGGTTCCCAAACCAGCTTGCGTACGTCTCGTGTTTCCTATGTTTCCTGTTTCTTCTTCCCCTTTCCTTTCCTCTCCTTCCTCCCTTTCCATGGTCCTCGTGTGCTGATAACGTGATGGGATCTATAGGGCAGTGCAAGAGGATGATCTTGGGCAGGTTTACCTTACAAACATTGATTTCCTCAAGAATGGAATACCAGCAAGTATCATCGTGACAATGGTGCGTGTTCTCTGCTCCCCGAGTCTCATTATAGCTAAGGAATGTATGGTAGGTCGTGTCTATGGTTGGGTATATATTGATGAGGGCAATCGGGTGAGTTTAGATAATGTATACATTCGTCTACTGCATTGTTATTGATGACTTGTCTCTGTAGAGTTTAATGGATTGATGCTAGAGTACAAGGGAAGCAAAGTGATGTATTTTGGTCTACTTTGCCATTGACTTCAATAAATTACATATTCACAAATCACATGCTGAATTCTCATGAATAGACCTGTTAAACATTTGAATGTGTCTGAGGGGATTTTGCTTGTCTTCAAGGTCAGTTTGTGCAGTCCATTGATTTCAATCTCCCTCCTTTCTGTCTCATTAATACTTACCCAAATAGCAGTCTGGGTGTCCTTCCCCAACTGGACATTTCTGGTAGACTGCTGCCAGCAGCATCATTGATACCTCCACATTCGCAACCAGCAACTATACAGTGGTGTCTTCACATTTAGTTATCTTTCAGTGACTCCCTCTTCGTCCTTCTTGACCACTGTCTACCTCTGGTTATTCTCAATGTCATCCTCACTGTTTTGTCACCTATGGTTCCAGCAATATAGTATTCAGAAGCATAGTACAATGTGACATAGCCATAACCATTCAAGTGAGTAAATAATCACTTCCAGCAAGATACCCATGACTTTGCAAACAAAGATCTATCAACTTTGCACTGATAAGATCCATGAGGAGATATGACAAAATCACAAGTGGGAAGACCAAAATTGAGCCTATTCCAGGAAGCAATCCAACCAAAGAGAACACTGTCAGATGATTGTATCCATCCATCCTGCACATATAAAGAACCACATGTAAAAAGGTCTTCCACTCTCCACACTTTAATGGTTCCACCATCAGAGCCAGAAACAATGTGGATGCCATCAGATGAATAGGCAACAGAGTTGACCCAATCTGTGTGTCCCTGGAATGGTCCTGCCACTAGGTGACCACTGGTTGCATTCCATACCCTAATGGTGTAGTCCTGAGAGCCAGAGATAATGTGGGTCCCATCAGGTGAATAAGCAACAGACTTGACCCAATCTGTGTGTCCCTGGAATGGTCCTGCTACAAGCTGACCACTGGTTGCATTCCATACCCTAATGGTGTTGTCTGAAGAGCCAGATACAATATGGGTCCCATCAGGTGAATAAGCAACAGAGTTGACTGAATTTGTGTGTCCCTGGAATGGTCCTGCCACAAGCTGACCAGTGACTACTGGTTGCATTTCATACCCTTATGGTGTTGTCCCAAGAGCCAGAGACAATGTGGGTCCCATCAGGTGAATAAGCAACAGCGTGGACATGATGTGTGTGTCCCTGGAATGGTCCTGCCACAAGTTGACTACTGGTTACATTCCATACCCTAATGGTGAAGTCCCAAGAGCCAGAGGCAATGTGGATCCCATTAGGTGAATAAGCAACAGAGTTGACCAAATCTGCATGTCCCTTGAATGGTCCTGCCACAAGCTGACCACTGGTTGCATTCCATACCCTAATGGTGTTGTCTGAAGAGCCAGAGACAATGTGGGACCCATCAGGTGAATAAGCAATAGAGTTGATATGACTTGTATGTCCCTGGGATGGTCTTTCTACAAGCTGACCACTGGTTGCATTCCATACCCTAATGGTGTTGTCTAAAGAGCCAGAGACAATGTGGGTCCCATCAGATGAATAAGCAACAGACGTGACCCCATATTTGTGACCCTGGAATGGACCTGCCACAAGCTGACCACTGGTTGCATTCCATACCCTAATGGTGCTGTCCCTTGAGCCAGAGATAATGTGGTTCCCATTAGGTGAATAAGCAACAGAGTTGACGTGATCTGTGTGTCCCTGGAATGGACCTGCCACAAGCTGACCACTGGTTGCATTCCATACTCTAATAGTGTTATCCCAAGAGCCAGAGACAATGTGGGTCTCATCAGGTGAATAAGCAACAGAGGTGACAGAACTTGTGTGTCCCTGAAATGGTTCTGCCACAAGCTGACTACTGGTTGCACTCCATACCCTAATGGTGTAGTCCTGAGAGCCAGAGACAATGTGGGTCCTGTTACGCGAAGCGATAACGACTACCTTTCTACTTAGACGAGGTACTCACGAAGAGACCAATCAAGTCTAATAGGAAGGATAAGAGAGGGTCTCACTTGCAGACGGTCAAGTGGCGGAAGAGTTAGATAACGCTTGATTGCGCAGAACTAGCTAAGGAACACCATCGTGCTACTGGGTATTTATAGTGGGTGCGAACGTGCACGGACCAAGCGGTGTAAGTAGCAGTGAAAGAGAGGAAACCATATCGGGAAGTCGAGATAAGAGAGAAGAGTGATATCAAGATAAGACGAGATAAGAGATAGAGAGGTAGAAAGATAAGACGAAGGGCAAGGGGTTCGATCAGAAGGGTTTATCAGTCTATAGCTCGATCGAGAAGGAAATGAGTATTGTTTACAAGGTAGATGGAGAACGGAAGAACGTTGAAAGAAAAAGATATGTCCACTCCTCTAAGTCCTTCGAAGTCGACCGCGATTGTAACATTACCTCCCGAATAGGTTGGAGGCCCTGCATCCAACAACATCTCAAGACGAATGACCTCCGAAATTGTGTTCAATGGCGTTGTCCACCTCGCTGTCCCCAGGGCTAGCAGGTTCGTCGCTGAAGGGGCAGTCGGCGATACGATGTCCGGGGGTGTGGCAGAGGGTGCATACGTGGAGAGTGGGACAGAGGAGAGCTGCGTGTCCACGCCTTCGGCACTGGCTACACCTATAAGCAATGCATTGATCGTAAGAGTGATCGTCGTAGAAGCAAACCGGACAAGGGGGACCCGGGGTCGACGCGGTGTGAGGATCATTGCCACGAAGGTCCCGCATATAGGTAGAGAGGTGAGGAGGCGGCGGGATGGGAGTGGGCTCATCGGGTCTATTGAGGGGATGGGAGAGTATGGGTCGTCTAATAGAATATGGACCGGGAGCGGCGGCGAATGGTCGAGCGTTCCGTCGACGACTAAGCGAGGGCGAGGGGGGAGTTGAATTGTTGTCTCCAGCACTGGTGGAGGGGGAGGTAGGAGTGCTGCTCGAAGCAGGGGCCAAAACATTCGAGACGGGAGCGAGACCGGTGGTAGTGCTGGCATGACGTCCGGAGATGGATCTCGCGAGGGCGTGGGCGTCATGCTCGTTGAGAAAGGGGTTGGTATAATCCATGAGCCTCTCTCGGTAGCGTTCCTGTTCGCTTTCCAAGGATCCTTCCCAAAGAGGGCGAACGATAGCCCAGAGACGATGGGTAGGAAGTGTGGCAATGGCATCGGAGAAGGAGGAAGTGGCAATGAGGTTAATGAGATGGGTTCGCATGTCAGCGAGACCGTCGGTTATAGCGGAGTGGACTTGGGAAGAAAAGGAAGTGTAGTTATGAAGAGAATGATACGCGAAAATACGAGCATAAACTTGATAAAGAGCAATATAGTCATACATATTTTGAGAGGGAACGCCAGAAAGAAAAATGTTTCGTTCCACATCATGGAGAAGGTCAGGGGTTTGTAGAACGACAGTAAAGATAATGTTTCGGATGGGGGTGTCGAAGAGGTGAGGGACGATAGGGAGGTCAGGGACAAAGGGGCGAGGAGCAAGAGAGTCGTCGTAGTCAGGAGGGGAGGACATGAGGTTGCGGTTAGGGAGGGAATTGAGTGGGACGTCGTCCTTTATAAGCGGTTAAGAGTTTGGTGGCGTGGGAGAGATTTCCTTCGGGTTCCCAGGTGTTTTCCGACGAAGGCCATCCTTTCCAGGATACGAGGTATTGTCGCCGACCACGAGTTCCTCTGTGTGAGAGGATTTCGCCCACTTCGTACTCTTCTTCTCCATCGATGACATCAGGAGGGGGAGATAGGAAGTTCGGACCGTGTTCGGCAGTCTCCCGATAGGTGGATAGTTTCGAAGCATGGAACACGTTTGTGATACGCCACGTAGGGGGAAGTTTCAGTCGATAAGAGAGTGGAGATAAGACTTGAGAGATTTCAAATGGTCCTTCTCTTTTGGGTGCGAGTTTTCTAGAAGGATATCGAAGGTGGAGGTTTTTGTTATCAAGCCATACCTTATCTCCGACTTTCCAGGGGGTAAAGCGGGAATGAAAGCGTTCCTTCATGAGGCGTTGGGCACGCTCATGTGCATCCAGGGCTTCCTTCCGTGCTTCGGATAACAAGGATAGGCGAGTCTCGAGTTCGGGGAGAAAGGTTTTTCCGAGGGGAGGATAGGATCGGGGTTCGTATCCAAGAATGAGAGAAAAGGGGGTTTTGTTGGTGACGGAGTGAATGGAGGAATTGTGACAGAATTCGGCCATGGGGAGTAGTTTGGCCCATTGATCAGTGCGTCCTTCACAGAAGATTCGAAGATAGGTTTCGAGCTCTTGATTAACTCGTTCAGTTTCGCCATCAGTTTGGGGATGGTAGGCGGAGGAGAGAGCGAGGTCATATTGTAAGAGACGAGCCAGTTCTCGGGCGAAGGCAGAAGCGAATTGAGGACCTCTATCGGAGATGCATCGATCATGGAGTCCATAACGAGGGAAAACATGAGTGAAAAAGAGTTGGGCAACATCGGCGGCGGAGATAGTTTTGTGACAGGGAAGCAGAATTACCCCCTTTGTAAGACCATGGTCGACCACGACCAAGACAGAATCAAAAGAAAGAGAGGGGGGAAGATCGGTGATGAGGTCCATGGAGATCTGCTGAAAGGGACGAGTAGAAGAAGAGGCAAGAGGAGAAAGAGGGGGAGCGGAGGGATGGGTGTTGACTTTGTGGGATTGACAAGTGGCGCAGCCTAGAACGAAGCGGCGGACAAAGGTGGAAAGGCCAGGCCACCAATAGTCGCGAGCGAGAAGGTTCTGAGTGCGAAGGACACCACCGTGACCACCAGCAGGGGATTCGTGAAGAGAGCGAACGAGGTCATGACGAAGAGAGGGAGGAATAAAGAGACGATTACGGAAGTATAGTTTGGAATCAGAGAAAGTCCAGTCAGAAAGAGAAGCTCGGGGAAGAAGAGAGGTGCCTTCGTGAAGGGCAGCGAGGGCAGCGGAAGCGAAAGGATCAGAAGCAGTGAGAGAAGCAATTTTATCGGTAAGGGCAAGATCAAGAGAATTAACGAAAAGAGAATCGGGAAGAAGAACAACATCATGATTATCAAGGGAAACATCAACGTCGTCGCGGCGAGAGAGAGCATCAGCAGGAGCGATGGAAGAGGCAGGAAGATATGAGAAGATAAGGTCAAAATCTTGGAGAAAGAATTGCCAACGAGCATGACGGCGTGAGAGTTTACGAGGTTGTCGAAAATAGGTAAGGTTTTTGTGATCAGTAAGGATGGTGACAGGGAGACCGGTGCCTTGAAGGTAATGACGCCATTCTTCGAGAGCGTGAATGACAGCGAGGAGTTCGCGATCATAGATGTCATAATTGCGTTCGGGGGCGGAGAAGGTGCGAGAGAGATAAGCACAGGGGTGAAGGTCGCCATTGGAGTCGGATTGCATGAGAACGGCGCCGGAGGCAGTGAGAGAGGCATCAGTCATGACAGTGAAGGGGCGAGTGACATCCGGCATAGCAAGGACGGGTTTGGCAAGAAAGGCGGTTTGGAGAGACGAGAAGGCGGAGGCGCAGTCGGGAGACCAGAGCCAGGGAACGTCTTTCTTTGTAAGATCGATGAGGGGGCGAGCGATGGCGGAGAAGTTGGGGATGAATTTGCGATAGAAGTTGCAGAACCCGATGAAAGAGCGAACCGCTCGGACGGAACGAGGCGGTGACCAGGTTTCGATGGCAGAGAGTTTGGTAGGGTCCATCTTGAGGGAGCCTCCAGAGATAACGAGGCCAAGGAAGTCGACTTCGCGAGCAGCAAAAGTACATTTTTCGGGTTTGAGATATAGCTTGTGTTTGCGGAGGCGAGCGAGGACTTTGCGAACAAGAGACCAATGGAGGTCGAGGTCATCTCCACAATGAATGAGGAAATCATCCATATAGATGACAAGCCATCCTTCAGCAATGTAGTCACCAAAGATATGTTGCATTAAGGCTTGAAAAGTGGAGGGAGCGTTACAGAAGCCGAAGAACATGACATTGGGTTCAAAGAGGCCATCAGGAGTGATGAAGGCGGCCTTCCAGCGGTCTTCGGGGCGGATGAGGACGTTGTTGTATCCCCAGCGAATATCTAGTTTGGTAAAGATGGTGGACGTCTTCAGGCGATCAACAAGGTCAGTGATGCGAGGAAGGGGATAGGCATTTTTGACAGTGTGTTCGTTCAAGTATCGATAGTCTTGACAGGGGCGAAGAGAGCCATCTTTCTTGGGAACGAAGAAGAAAGGGGAGGCTTGAGGGGATTGGGAAGGGGAGATACGACCATTTTCGAGGTTTTCTTTGATGAAAGAGGAACAGGCATCCCGTTCTTTCGGGTTGAGGGAATAGGTTTTAGCGACCTTAGGAACGAAGGATTCTTTAAGTTCGATGGTATGATCTAAAATTCGAGAGGGAGGTAATTCGTTGATTGGTGGTTTAGTGAATACGTCGACGAAGTCCGAGATCTGAGGGGGGAGTTCTTGTTTCGGTTTCTCAGTTGCCATAGCGAGTTCGGTGGAAATGGTAGTTTTTCGGACGGGAAGGCCAAAAGGAACATCGGATCGAAGAGAGTATCGAGAGGGGGAGAGGTCTTTTCCCAGGTAACGGACGAGATAGCGTTGTTCGTCGGAGTCGGAGGAATCAGGGGTTGGGATATCAGGGATAGAGATCTTTCCAGAGGCCCAGTCGATGACGGGGTTGGTGGATTGTAGCCAAGGGAGTCCAAGGATGAGTCCTTCTTTCCCACAATTGATGATGAAGAAGTCTCGTCGTTCTCGGCGGTTCCCGATAGAGAGATATAAAGAAGTGCGATTTCTAAGAATCCCATTTTTGTTAGGTGTTCCATCTACATTTGAGACGGCGAGAGGTTTAGCTAGACGATGGGTGGGGAGGTTGTGCTTTGAAACGATAGAGGCATCGATGAAATTTCCTGTGGCTCCACTGTCGATGAGAGCGGTTACTTTGACGTTTTCGGAGCTTCTGGATTTGGACAACAGGACTGGGATCCGAATAGATTTGGCATGTGGAGTTGTACAAAATACAGGAGCGAGGCGATGAGGAGAATTAGACGTCGAACTAATCCTCCTTTTCAAAAATCCTCATCATTAGAGGCGACTTCTTCTTCAACAATGTCAGGAACAGCGGCGACGGTCTCAGTATCTTCTTCGACAGGGGGGGTTTCTTCTTCGTACACGGTGCGAAGTACTTTTAGGATCTCTTCTTTCGAGATGTTTCTGTCGGTGACGATTTCATTGACATATTTCCCTAGGTCGGAGCGTGGGGGAGGAGGGCGATTGTTGGGACGAGAAGAGGGAGTAGAGGTGTTTCTTTTTTCTCCATAGTGATTCGAGGCACGGCAATCCTTTTTGTGACAGATGAAGCACCGTCCCTCCTTTAGGTGACGAGCTCTTTCTACGGGAGAGAGACGAGTGGCACTGACGTCCATGGCGTTTGGATCGGCAGAAGGGCGAGAGAAACCTCCTCCTCTTCCAGCAAGTACGTCGGCAATGCGGCGAAGTTGGGCGTGGTATTTGGCAGCTTGGGTAATCCATTCTTCGGCGGTAGTAGGTTGGGTCTGTTGACCAAGAATTTTCTCAACGATGTTTTTATCCATACCCATGGCAAGGGTTTCGAGAAGGGAGTCCTGATCGGTGATTCCTGCTCGAGAGGAATGGAGACGAAATTCGGAGACAAACTTCTGGAATCCTCCTTCCTTATCTCTATGATCCTGTCGAAGAGAGCGAAGTTTTCGTCGTGCCTCCACGGCAACGTTGAAAGGGAAGAAGGTAGAACGAAAATCGGTTTCGAGTTTGGCAAAGGTCTTTTCCGTAGCATTGACGGCGTTGTTACTGATCTTGTCGTACCATCCTTCGGCAAATGGGGGGCCATTCCCCTTGGTTAACTTGTTTAGAAGGACTAGGACCTTCTGTTCATCGCTGTACAACGTCGCATTGATTGCGAAGTATGCTTTCATGGCCAGCAACCAGTGATTGGCATCTTTCGCTTCTCCCGAAAAGTCGTCGGGGAGACCAGCTTTCAGTTCCGAGGGCATGGCAGCACCAGGGGAAACAGCGATGGGACTAGGGGGTGAGGGGGGTCGACTCGGTGGCTTTCCGGTCGGTGGCACAATGACAGGGCTGGAACCTATCAAAGAACTTTCTGGTGGCGGTCCAGACTGCGGCGCAGATGTCGTTTCTGCTGGGAGATGGAATGCGGCGCGGGCGTCGGCAGCTCGTTGAGCTTCTACTTCTTCGGCAGTGAGTCCTCGTCGAAGGGGATTGGCGGCAGGAGTGATACGTTGGACAAGAGGAAGGTTCCGAGGGGTTCCTTCGTCGTCCGAGTCGGAGGGAGGGCGGAAAGAGGTGCGAGGACGTGGGTACGAAATGGTGGCTGTCTGCTAAGGAGCAGGAGGCTAGGAAGTAGCTAGTTCTTTTGTTACGCGAAGCGATAACGACTACCTTTCTACTTAGACGAGGTACTCACGAAGAGACCAATCAAGTCTAATA
>JBBPPJ010000068.1:0-26427 GCA_038091875.1 Leccinum insolens
GGCAGACAGTATATGTATGTGCCTATTACTCCTAGCTACACCGCTTCTAACAAGCACGTGGCACCGGAGGTCCAATGCCAGTTGTCAAGACAAGAAACCGGATAACGATTTAGACTATGGCTGTCCTGCGCTGATTCAGACCGATCAATAATTCACGTTCCTCGACTTGTAATTAACTGACTCATCGCCTCGGGTATCGTAGCATCAGGGAAATTTAATCAAAATGATAATGTTATATATAGCTTTATATTTGCTATCTAACCTTATAAATTATATCATGATGATTGGGATATTTGTCATGATATATAATGACCGGGATGGTTGGCAGCATTTATCAGACCCATGCCAGTAGTGGACTTATGATTAAATCTATCTATTAGACACAACTTGTCTGTTGTGTCAAGTAGACTGCTATGTTGCAATAAATGGCATGTCTATCTGTTAGACATGAGCTATCTGTTCCATCAGATAGTCTGGACTTGAAAGAGATGCCACATCTATCTCTTAGGCACCAGCTACCTCAAATGCCAGTGGGTGGTTTATGGACATGGGTATCTGTAGGGCTCTTATTATATTATTGTATCATGCAGTCTGGACTGGCAATTAATGCCTGCAATATATTTATGGACATGAATACCTGCCAGACACTATGAGGTCATCTCAAATACCAGTGGCTGGTTTATAGCCATTGATATCTGTAGGGCTCTTATTATATTGTTGCATCATCCAGTCTGAACTGGCAATCAATGCCTATAATATATTTGTGGACATCAATACCTGCCAGACACAAATTGCATTTAATGTCAGGTAGTATGATCTCACAATGAATACATGCCAGACACTATGAGGTCATCTCAAATACCAGTGGCTGGTTTATAGCCATTGATATCTGTAGGGCTCTTATTATATTGTTGCATCATCCAGTCTGGACTGGCAATTAATGGCTGCTAGACACAGGTTACCTGAAATGCCAGTAGGTGGTTTATGAACATAAATATCTATTAGGTATAAATTACCTGAAGCAATCTGACCTCACAATGAATGCCAGCACCGGATCTATGACAATATTAGATATTTAGATCAGAGAACATTTTAAATTGTAATGTCCATCTAAATGATCACACGACCGAAGGCATAACAACTCATTTTATTGACTTTCAACAACAATACAACAATATACATATTAGTGTGCCGCAAGCTATTGGCACCCCTCGAATTCCCATTTGCACAATGGACGCCAATTAAATCTGCCGATATCAAAGCAAACGACTCACGTAAAATTACCTATGATGACTGGTGACTGCCAATGACAACGAAGTTGAAATAATTTACTGACCTGATCACAAAAATGAAGGCATTCTTTGCTAAAGGACACGCCGGTTCTGCAGTGGAATAGCACTGAAAGCCGGTGAACACGATACACACGGTAGTTTTTAACGCCTCGTTTGTGGGGCATGCACGCAAAGTTTCGCTCTGACCGAGGCGACAAAGATTCATTGTCGGTTGACGGTGATATAAGGTAGAGGATGAAGGATGGAGTCGAAAAGACAAACATAATGGTCACAAACCCGTGCTGCCTTTAAATACGCGCACGCTTAGCAGAACGTGACATGTGTGACGGGTGAAGCCACGTCATCGTATCACGTGACACGATGGAGTCCTCATTGTTGGGGTCGAACGGCGTTGCCTCAGAAGAGATCCTTGAAGAGAGGGTTGATTGGTACGGCGCCCTCAGCAGCGCAGGCACGGGCGTTGAACAAGGAATTTGGCAACGGCATACGTGTTGTGCAAAATCTGCTGCATCCACGTCGTAACTGTGATCAACAAAGAACTCAGTGTAAACCAAGTGGAAATAGACTTTGATGCCGACTTAAACTCTGCGCGTCAAGTAGTAGAGACAAATTGATCACCGGTATTCAAAACCGTCACCGCCGAGGTGAGTGGTAAGCGGTTGCAAGGTTCTTGAGGAAACCATCATGGTCAATGGAAAGCAGAGAGACCGTACCACCACCTAGGTCATAGACAGTCGTTTGAAATGTCTCGAGCCCAATTGGGACGCCACCGATACGATGAGTGTCGTCGAGCTGGGTGAGACATACTATCGACTATATTAGATTACCACGGATCTCGTTTGTGTTTCATTCAAGTGTGGATGCGGATTGCTTCTTGATCATACCCTTTCGGAGTGATTCCCAGATGCGGCTGCGGATCACCTCTCAATCGGTAGTGTGTAAATAGTAAAGCACGTACCACTGTGTCCACCATGCGTTCGGCTTTGCGCGTGGCGCGTTGGCGTCCGCAGGTTGGCAACCATTCTTGATCAACTATAAGGTGAATTTTTCATCGGGATCAGTACGAGTTTATGTAGCGCAAAATGCTTCGAGTGGGCATTCCGACTCATCTTCTCTTGCGCTGCGGCGCTTCGCAACGCTGGCAGCGATATGAAGGACCGGAATACACGTTAAAATCTTCCTCACAGGTGACAATGGAAAAAAACGTCAGCGCAAACCTCTCAACTAAAGGACGGTGGGACTATATTGCTGTTACTTTACTTTGGAGTTGGTGAGTTGGAACCAGCCTTGGGCTTCAGTGAGGCGGCCGCCGATCACAAAAACTTGCAGAATTCCGAATTTCGGATATCTCCCGAGAAGGTTGATGTGATCATGTGATCTCTAACTCGTGACGGGGCAGCACCGCCATGCGATGGGCTCCGTGAAAAACTCACGTGTTTTTATGTGACAACCCCTGTTTTTGACACGTTAAAAACTAGTTAGGTTCTGGCCCGGGACAAGGGTACCAGCCTCGGGCGGAAACCCTACTTGATCTTTAGCAGGTTATATTTAAAATTAAATCCGTATTGTAACGCGTAATCAAGGTGTAGTGAGCGCATTTAAGAGTGAGCAAAAGCCCGGAGGGCTTTTCCAGTCCGTGGGTTCGTCAGCGAGCTACTTGCTGTCATTGGGAAACGACCGAATATGTTAGCATATGTAAAGACTTGGGAACCCTACTAATTTAAACGTTCAACAAAAACGCGCGCGCGGTCTGAAAAGGAAAGAGGAAGTAGTAAAAACAACGCAAAAGAAGCAGTCGAGTGTGAGTCGTTCGAGGCGTTGGAGTCCCGTCGCGAGTTCGTCCAGACGGGCAACTTGCTTCAGGATGCTCCGACTAATCGAGGCTGACATGGACATGCCATACATAACTGTCTACTTCAGCATCTTTCCGTTGCGTGCAGATGCCTCTAACGCACCTCACCAACCCCGTCGTCCACTTCACACTATCGAATCCCTCCGTCTTCTGGATCCTGAACACCGTGACCGCCAATGTATACGCTACAGCAGACCACAGCGATATTTCCGCAATGTTTCTGCCTGGACTGTGTGCACCGCATCAGAAACACGAACGGCACGAACGGCCAATAACGCACCAGATTCGACGACCGAATCCAGATACCCAGGGGAGCTTGTCGTCGTTTAGCGTACCGTCCTCCCGCAAAAATCGCTCGGGCATAAACATTTCAGACTTGCCTTCGTTCCGCAACATCGTCCTGCACGTGTGTTCCGTATTCATCGTACGTGTATGCTCGACGTCCGACTTTGATGCCTTCGATAGACATCGTCTTCGGTGGGGGCATGTGGAAGACCTAGAACATGTCAACGGAATCCAAGTGTAGACAGTCGAAATGAGCACACCTATAGGCGGAACAGGGATGTCATCTCATCGTCTCGCGCAATAGAGCCTCCACGGCAACGATGCCCGGTCGTCGAAGTCGGGCAGTCGCTCCCGCCCGACGACGTGGTCAATGTGACACAGCCCGTGCACGATGCTGAACACCCAGATTGGGTGGTCGATCATGAGATAGACAAATATGACAATCGTTGCGCTCGTCTGCTCGAAAGTCAGGCCATGACCAATCAAAGGACAAGTAAGACAAACAGTCTCCATCGCAGCTGCGGACGTCGTTAACCTCGAGGAGTTAACCGAGAACCAATAAAAAAGTATGTCATTACCTGCATAGTGTGCCCGCAGAGTCTTCGACGGCTTGTACAAGCTCTTGCTTGTCGTCCAGACGATGGTGTACGATGGCATCCGCGACCATGGAAGGTGCAGCGCTACCTTCGTCAGTGAGGGAGAGAGAGCAGACGGCGTCGAGTAGACCGAGATATATACTCGGCAATTATGGGCGTACGGCGATAGCTTGTTGCGAGCATGTGGCCCAGTGCTAGTACAGGTCAGCTTGGAGTGGAAAGTCAAAACGAGGACGAAGGGTTCAAGTTATGTACGGCGAGACTGACAAACAATTTACGTAGGATTTGCACCATCGTTTTAATGGCCAGCTCGCTGTACGCTTGGAATTCTAAACGTGTCACCACTCTGCCTGTCGTGTTCTGTTAATGATGACCTCGATGGACTGTTACCGTGCGGTTGTACCTTTGAAGGAGTTGCGGGTGGTACCAATGAAGACGGCTGTCGCACCAGCACTGTCGTCCCTCACCGAACGCATGATTTCATCTACATCGAGGGGCTCGTAGGTCAAGACACACGTGCCTCGCTCCCATTCCTCTCTCGCTGCGACCGATGTGTCTGGGTAAGACATTGAGAGATATTCAGCGATAAACATCTCCAGGATGCTCATCAAGCAGCGTCCCGATCAACATGCCAACCGCACTCTCACAACATCCCCTCGCTCATATCCTGCACCGTCCACCATCGCCCAGGAATCGTTCCAGTCGGCGAACCATCAATAGTCATTGCGGTATCGTCGCCTCACCGCAAGGAAGCTTTCGTGGCATGCGAGCGCATACTCGAGGACGTGAAGGACAAGGCACAGGTCTGGAAGAGGGAGTACTATGAAGGAATGAGGGATGAAGAGGCGGAATGGAAAGCAAATAACTGTTGATCGGGAGGGGGCGATATGTTGTTTGGAGAGTAACGCTGGCCATGAGGCATCACCTGATCAATTCATTCCACTTTCCACTTTGTGTTCACGTCATCGCCGTCGGGGCTAACGACGAGCTCTACAGACCACAGTAGTAGGGTAAACATGACATTTGCCCAACGCCACCACACTTGGGATGCAGGGTCCAAAACTGGAGACGTTTGGAAAAATTAGCCTTGAAATGAAGAGGAAATGAGGGACGCACGCAGCAAATGTGAGTACACCATGACGAATATTAGCTGGCGGTATGTCAGCAGGAAACGTGTCAAAGTCGATGTCTACCAGGCATTCCAACAGTCAGCTGTGCACAGATGCGAGATTCAGGGCTCATACAGGTCTTCCATCCCAGCCATCAATTGCCGAGTCTTCAGACTCCCATGCATCTGCACCGATCGTAGGAAGTATACGAGAGGCAAATTGAAGAATGGCCAGTCGGTAAAATAGCGCAGTGAGCACTGGATTTGGGAGGGTATTCATCAGCAAATCACTTTTCCCTTGAAAATTCCCATAGTCACATGTAGCACTTCATAATATTATGACATTTGTATAGCAAGCCAAAGCACAACAGCACTGCATAGCACCAAAGCAAACTCATTAGAAGATCAAAGAATTCCAAAGTATATTGTCCCATTGCAGTATTTACATATCCAGCTAGAGCAGAACAAAAATGCACATACTAGTTACTAGTCACAGTCACGGTCCACAGCAGACGAGAACATAATTGTATGCCAGCCGCGGCTCTGCTACTGCCTTCAATGAGCCCAGTCTCGGACTCGGAGGGTACACCGCCACGACTTTTGGGCTACTACACCATCATCATGATGTTTGTTAATTTATTTATTTATTCGCTCAGTCACTGCGGCACTTCGAGTCTTCGATAGAATTAGTTAACAAATAAAACATCTCACGTCCGAGTCAAAACCGTTCTGATCATACTAAAAAAAGTTGCTACCAATTGTACGCCAAGCACCATGGCGTGGTGATGATATGGCTGTCGGCATTGTCGCTTTCGTTGCCTTCGTCACCCATCTGGCCGTCGCTTTGGTTGTTGCATCATGGTGCAACGCTGGCGCGTCATCGTGGACGCCAAGTCGTCGTCCCCCGCGTCGTTTCGTTGTCCCCGATCTTCTCGTCGTATCCCCGTCACCCCGTTGGATCCCAAATGTAGCTTGTACATATGGCTGCGACACAATCATAACCACCGCGTCGTTGAGTCGTCCGTCTTCTTGTCGTAGGCCAGTCGCCCCGTCGGTTTGGCTTCAGGCCCTTGTCAGTCGTCGCCCTCGCTGGCATGGTTGTATCCTGGCGAACACTCGTCCTCGTCTCCTGCACGCTCTCTGTACTTCTTCCGTTTATTTCTTCGGACGATCCCGTTCCTTGGTTTCTCGCCGCGCTAATATTGAGAGTGACTCTCCCCCGTCCTCGTCCATATCAAATGATACGAGCGCGCCAGCTTTAGACTTTCGCTCTTCTTCTCCATGACAGCGGGCACCTTCCCGTTCCCCAAGCGTCCCTGTGCCTCCTGAGGGACAAACATCGGCTTGAACGTCGTCAGATCCACCGTGACCACCTTGACCTCCTCCGCAACGGTCTCCTTGGCCCGATCCAGCGCAGCCGGTGGTGGCGGGGCCGGCGTCTCGGCTGAGGGCGTCGTCATCGTCCCGTTCCTCAGCGCCATGTTTGTTCCACGGCGTTGTCGTGTTATGGTGCAAAGGCTGCGGATCTTGGTCGTCATCGCTGCCACATCCCACCGTTGTGTCTGTGCAATGACCCCGTCACGTTCTCGTCTTCGTTGCGAGAGGAGGCGGGCGAGGTAGGGAGCGCGAGCGGGGAAGGAGAGGTAGTGGCGGGACCCCATCACGTTCTCGTCTTCGTTCAAGTTGCGCCGCCGCCGTATCGACGACCGGGATAATAACGAAAGGGAGGGGAGGAGGGAAAGTGGATCGGAGGGCGGGAGGTGCGCGAGGTGGGGTGCGCGAGTGGGGAAGGAAAGGTGGCGGCGGCGGTGGCAGTTATTGACGGTGTGCAAGCATGTTTGCACGTTCCTCCGTATCTTGCTACCGATGTGTCTTCTTCCGCGCACTTCTTCCAGTGCAGCAGCTTGCTGCATCTCGCGTTGTCGACGCTGCTCCGCCAACCATTCCTCCTCTTGCTGTTTCCTTGTCCTCGTCCGCCGCCCGTGGTTTTGTCCGAGAGTCAGTCCCACAACATACACCGACTCATCAACACTCACCTGCCTCAGCTCTCTCCCGCTCCTCCTCCGCCCTCCTTCTCCTTCTCCCGCCTGCTCCTCTCCTCCTCCATCTTGTCCGCATACTGGCGCGCGACTTGCTCATCGGAGAGCACCGGTCGATTACGGTGTTGTGGAGCATCATTGCAAAGTGCTCAAGCGGGTACTCATGGACGACGGTGGTGTGAGGAACTTCTCCGACCGGAGACGGCGCAGGTCTTGTCGTCATCGCTGCCACAACCCGCCATTGTGTCCGTGAAATGGCCCCGTCGCGTTCTCGTCTTCGTTGCGCCGCTGCTGTATCGACGACCGGGATAATAACGAAAGGGAGGCGAGGAGGGAAAATGGATCGGAGGGCGGGAGGGTGGGATGTGTGTATCGTGAGAGGAGGTGGGCGAGGTGGGGAACGCGAGCAGGGAAGGAGAGGTGGCGGCGGCGGCGGCGGTTATTGACCCATCCCAGCTGGAGGTGTTGGAGTCGTCCTTGCGTAGTCCTATGGGTTGTGGTGCCGGTCGCAGGTATTGTCGTCATCGCCTCCATATCCCGCCGTTGTATCTGTGCAATGGCCCGTCGCGTTCTCGTCTTCGTTGCGTCGCCGCCGTATCGACGACCGGGATAATAACGAAAGGGAGGGGAAAAGGGAAAAGGGATCGGAGGGCGGGAGAGTGGAACATGGGTGTCGCGAGAGGAAGTGGGCGAGGTGGGGAGCGCGAGCAGGGAAGGAGAGGTAGTGGCGGGACCCCATCACGTTCTCGTCTTCGTTCAAGTTGCGCCGCCGCCGTATCGACGACCGGGATAATAACGAAAGGGAGGGGAAAAGGGAAAAGGGATCGGAGGGCGGGAGAGTGGAACGTGGGTGTCGCGAGAGGAAGTGGGCGAGGTGGGGAGCGCGAGCAGGGAAGGAGAGGTGGCGGCGGCGGCGGCGGTTATCGACCCATCCCATCTGGACTTGTTTCTAAGTCGTCCTTGCGTAGTCCTATGGGTTGTGGTGCCACGGCTGCTGGTCTTGTCGTCATCGCTGCCACATCCCGCCGTTGTGTCTGTGCAATGGCCCGCCGCGTTCTCGTCTTAGTTGCGCCGCCGCTGTATCGACGACCGGGATAATAACGAAAGGGAGGGGGAAAGGGCGGGAGAGTGGAACGTGGGTATCGCGGAAGCGGGCGCGAGCGGAGGAACCAATACTCGTGGAAAACGATTACATAACACTGTGAATCCCGAGTCCTCACCTCGTTATCTTAACGTGTCTTTATCTAGTTTCGCAAATCTTTCATCTTCCCGACGTAGGAACTCGCACGGAGGGGAATTTACTACGTTTTCATTCGATCCAAGGTAGCCGTCTTAGTTTCTTCGTACCAGCTTACCCGGCCTGAAAACGGTCCCGATTACTCATTGACGCCGTCGTTGCCAGTTCAAGACTCAATACAACTTGAAGTTCTCGGAAGCATATCACAATGATATGTCTCAGATGCGGGGCTCGACAAATAAATCAACTCCTGCCCTACATGAAACGTGTCGAAGACGTCCTCGGGCTCGCGGGAAACGTTGATCGGCAGACGATCACGCTGTTCAGGGAGGCTTGGAACATCACGAACATGGACAAGGACATCAAGAGCAGGTGTGTCCGTACACCGTATCGTTGATGGAGACGCCGCAGACCTAGGCTATGGGCACGTTGAATGTGGTAGAGCATAATCAAGAGATCGAGTCACCGAGTTATCTGAACGAGGTGTGGTTTGGTTTTCTGCTCCTCCGTTCCGCTCCTGACCCGACCGGCGTGCCTTTTATAATCGTAATCTTTTCTAGGTAGGAGCATCTGTGAACCAATATGCCCAGCGTGACTCGTTTCGGGTGCGGACGCGCGGGACAACCAACAGGTACAGTTCATGCGCGAGTTTGCGAACGTAGCGATCAATCTGTACATGGACAATCTCCGGACGGTGGAAGACTCTCGCATACTGTGGCATATAGCATAATTGCATAGTACTGTGTGGCATACTACATAGCTACATAGTGCACGTACAAAGACTTGGCGCCCCGATTTACAACGAATTCAATGAATATGTTCTCAATCCAGACGAATCGATACAGCAGCAAGATGATTCAAGTTATCTTGAAATGTAATCGTGCCTGGAACGCAAACCTATCAGTCAGTCGAGTTAGAAATGTATCACGCTCGTATACCGACGTACCGTCACGTTGTGTCTTGATGGTCTCTGTCTGAGTGGGCGAAGTACCTGGAACAGGTTCTGCTAATCCACGACGCTTCATCGCGACCCGCATTGACCCAACATCAACTTCCAGTCGATGGATCGTTTCTCCCGTGTTCTGCGCCGCAAGCCGGTAAAACTTTGCGATAGTCTCGTATTGATTGGCAAGTGATTCAGCCAGGGCTTGTTCGGCTCGACATACTTCCCTTTTTGCACGTGCAACATCGAGATATAGAAGTGCTCCATCATCACTTAGAGCCCGGGGGTCGTGCTGTACTGTAGTATCAGTGAAGGTTTGGTAGGAATGATTCGATGACCGACGGAGTAGGCTGCGATTCGATGCATCTCATCGAAAAGTTCTACCTTCGGCTGAGATTGGCGGCTGCTCGTACCCACTATAAAAGGAGCAGGAATTTTCGTGCCAGAAGGTAGAAAGTCGGCGAGTCTGTAGTTGGATGGAAGCATGGCAAATATGGTACAAAGAATGAATCATGCGGAGTAACGGTTTGATAGCCGAGAATACTCTGCCACTCAGTGGGACACACCGAGCGAGTCACTCGGAGTATGTATAAAGTTTTTTCTTGGTTTATGTAACTTACCCACCGGCATGCCTCGTTGCCCTAGTTGCGGTAAAGGTGGGTTCAAGGACCATATTTCTGTCGCAAACCACATGAGCCAGCCGGCGTCTGGTTGCAACACCTGGGTTGACAACCTTGTTTCCTTACGCGATGCCCTCGTCCGTGTTCCGAAACCGTCCGACCCTCTGGGACAAATTCCTCACGATCTCCCCGCTTCGGCTCCGAGTCCAGAATCACATACTTCGGCAGTCGTGGAAGATAATGACCAAATGGCAGTTGATCTTGAATTTCAGCCCTTTGACGGAGGCGAGCACCGTGAAACTGATGACTTGGAAGCGAGGCCGCGGGATGAATCTAATGTCGACTTTTTTCCGGGTGCAGCGCAGGTGTACTTCACCGGGTCCACTTTCATGGACAACTTCAATTCAGATCGATTCAGCGAGTATCGTACAACCAACCCTTACTACCCCTTCGCGTCCCGTGAAGAGTGGGGGCTCGCGGCGTGGTTACTTCGCTCCGGATTAAGTATGAGAATGATTGATGAATTTTTGAAGTTGCCAATGGTACGTCGTGTACTTTGATCTCAGTGGGATGGCACTGATCCACGTGCAAAGGTCAAGTTGCTCCGCTTGTCGTTTGCCACGGCGAAAGATCTCCGTGGAAGAGCTGAACTCCTTCCTGGAGGTCCGCGCTGGCGTGTAATGGAGCTGAAGCCTTCGCATCCTACGAAACGGCCCGTGTATCTCTATTGGCGCGATACCGTGGAGTGTGTTGCATGGCTCTTAAACCATCCACTACTCCGCGGTCACTTTGACTGGGTCCCCCGACGTGTTTACAAAACTTCCGACAAGCAGTGCCGTGTTTATTCGGAATGGATGACGGGTGACGAGGCATGGAATATGCAGGTGTGTATTTCCTTTTGATCATTTGTGTGGTACTGATATATATACAGTCTAACCTACCTGCTGGAGCAACACTACTCGGCGTTGTCCTTTCCTCAGACAAAACCAACATAACCACACTCTGTGGCGGAAGAGTTGCCCATCCGCTACTTATCAGTCTTGCGAACATCAAGATGTCCAAGCGCCTCAAAATATCGTCCAATTCGTTTATGCTCACCGCGCTTTTACCTGTTCCCAGTTTCATCCACAAGAACAAGCGCATGAAGGGTGTCTTAGAAGCTAGGCTAGTTCACGAATGTTTGGACATTATTCTCCGTCCGCTCAAGGACGCTGCTAAGCTTGGTGTTATGCTACCCGATCCCGAGGGTCATATGCGGTACTGCTTCACGCCGATCGCGAGCTATATCGTGGACACACCCGAAGCCGCGTTACTTGCATGCGTCGGAGGCAAAACCTCTCCAGTGACTATGGCGATGTATAAACAGTTCGGTGACCCCTTTCGTCACGAACCACGGACACGCTCAACGACTATTGCACAGCTTCAAGTGGTGAAAACCAAAGTCGATCCCTCCAACCTGGAAGGCTTCTTTCGCGAGGCACAGAAATTCCGCTTGAACGGCGTTAGTGAGCCTTTTTTCCGAGACTTCCCCTTGTCGTGTCCCAGTATCTTCCTAACCCCGGAACTGCTCCACCACATACACAAAGAGTTTTGGGACCATGACACGAAATGGTGTCTGATCGCTATCGGGGCATCAGAACTCGACTTCCGAGTCTCGGTTTTGCAGCCCACATCGGGCTTCCGCCATTTCAAGAGCGGGATCTCCAAGCTAAAACAAGTCACCGGGCGTGTACACCGGGATGTCCAACGTTATATCGTTGGTATTATCGCCGATGCCGCCCCTCCTCAGTTCGTCGTTGCAATTCGCGCTATGATGGACTTTCGGTATCGTGTTCAATCTTATCTCATCGATGACGATGATATTCAACTCATATCTTCTGCCCTGGAGACGTTTCACGCAAACAAACAGTCAGTTCTTGACTGCGGGGCTCGACGCGGAAAAGGCAACAGAGTCATTGAAAACTGGTATATCCCTAAGATAGAGCTTATGCAAAGCTTTGTGCCGAGTATAAGACGACTTGGGGCCGTAATTCAATGGACTGCGGATGTCACGGAACATCTCCACGTGACTGAGATCAAGACTCCCGCTAGCGCTAGTAATAATAACAACTACGATCCGCAGATCTGTCGGTTTTTGGACCGTGCGGAGAAATGTCGGACGTTTGAGCTTGCGACGTCAATACGGGAAAAGGATTCTTCTGATCCAACTGAAGATTCGGTGGACCCTGACGACGAACGTGACGACGCCGGGAATAATGAGGATGATGAAAAGGAAACCGGACCTTTCTCCGCGTCTCTCGCACGTCCACCCACCAATTACTTCGCTGTTTCTGCCTCTCTCCGTGCGGAGGACCCAGCATCTGTCCCCTCCCCCCTCCGTACATTCCACACTGGTCCTACGGCTATCAACCTCTCATATGATCCAGCGATCCGACGCATCAGCGTCGATGAGGTAGCTCGGCAATTTGATCTTCCGGACTTACGAGCGGCCCTCGCAGACTATCTAGCCCGCGAGAGAGCACACCATCAACCATCCGTTCATACTCTCGGAGGACAGCGTCGTGCTAGTCATAATTCAGCGCTACCATTTAATGACCTGCAAATTTGGGTCAAGGTTCGTATACAGAATCGGCCCTTTCATGACATGCACGATGTGCTCCCTGCCCAGACTCTTTTCGCCTCTCCTCCGAACCAAATCTGGACTTTCGGGAGGTATGACGCTGCTGTGATCAATATCGAGGAAGATGCTGATTGGCCTCGGAGTGGACTGAATGGTGAGGAAAACATTGTCGGAGGTTTGAAACTTACCGTGATATGTTTAGGACACGCGATAGGCCAGCTGCGATGCATCATGCGTCCGTTGGGCGATGCAGGCACCCAGTGGCCTTGGGAAGACAGGTTTTTGGTTTATGTTCAACGGTTCGACATTTGCGGCGAGGACGCTTCGTCGCAGCTCAAGATTCTCAAACGCTCCAAGAGAGCGAATGGTCGACGCATGGGTGATGTGGTCCCCCTTCGTCAGGTAAGAGCATTTGCTCACCTCATCCCGCGCTACGGAGTATCTGCGGACGCACGTTTAACTGCATGGAATTCATTTGAACACTCTACGGAGTTTTATCTCAACAAGTATTTTGATAAGAATACATACTTCTCTCTTTCATAGTAAGGGTAGTAATAGTAATCTTAACGGGCAAAGAACGTGGATGCAACGTTTTTACGAGGCAGTGTTTCATTACAAGCTTGCGGGCCCTGCGGCGCAGCGGGGCCAGCGCACACGTCAGCACTTCGCCCAAGCGTAACAAGTTTCCAAGCCCCTCAGCGTCACAAATGCAGCCGCGGACTCGAAACGTTAAATGCTCAACAATGCATGGAATATACAAGCCATTCGGTTCCTACCTCCTTCCAAAAGACGGGAGAACCGTCGCTTCGATGGACTCCTTCACCGCATACGAGCTCGAAGGTACAATCATTCACGAGACCCATACCACCCCCTCCCCCATTCGTGAGCTCGGCTACACTGCCGAGGTCATCTTTCGCTCCTTCGCCACACAGGTCCAGTCCGTTTTGCCGCTGGAGTCGGGCCCACAGTCGCTCAGTATTCCGTGGAGACAAATCCCCGAAGACATCCGTAGTATCCTTCAAGTCCCTTCCCCTCAGCAACCGGATCAATGGCAGCTCTACGATCCCGTCGCAAAGCGTTGGCGATGGACATTCGAACCCATCCTCAACGATTCAACTCCAACGCCAACGGATTCCGAACCCACGCAGGCTCCTGGCGGGCCTGAGACCCCCACTCTATCGAGCGAACGGTGCCTTGCTACGTTCTTTAACGCGGTCACGAGCGCCGTCAAAATCCTCGCCCCCGCTATCAGTACGGACTCGGGTCGACGTCACTGGACCTCAAAAAATAGCAACAAACCCGTCGTAGGATCGGCGGGGTCTTACCAACGAAAACCAGACCTTCTTCTGGTCGACGGAGCTGCTGAAGCAATGGAGGAGGTCAGTTGGAAGGGTATCAGGGTGATCGGCGAGTATACGAAGGAATCATACCAACCAGCAAAACGACTCGGAAGGACGATGGATTCGAAGGTCTACCTGACCTTTCTCGAGCAGCCGTGGAGGCGATTCGTTCTCGGGTTATCCATCTGCTCTGGCGACGAACTCCGGCTTCATTTCTACGACCGTTCTGGGGGCGTCGTCTCTCCCGCCTTCAATATCCATAAAAATCCCGAACGCCTGATTTACGCTCTTTCCGCCATTTCCTTCGGCAACCGCGGGTGCATCGGCTTCGATTTAACTACGGAAATCCACACCAAGCCCGCTCGTGGCCACGACGTACCTTCCCCCTCGACCCCACTCGTGCTTATTCCGCCGGCGCCTAACCCCCCGCCTCAAACAGAAACTCTCCCTCCCCCTCCCCCTCCCCCTCTCCCTCCCCCTCCAGACGAACCCACACCACTTCCCGCTTTTCGGGATGACGCTCAATTCACCGGAAGGGTGTTGGTTGGCGAGGTGTCGTATGAGCTCGAACGTGTTTTGTTTTCCAGCACCGGGTTCTTAGGCAGAGGAACCGTCTGTTACCTCGTCCGCAAGGACGACACGTTTTACGTCGTCAAAGATCACTGGGTGCGCGTATCGCGCACCCGACCTACTCTGAACGAGGTCGACATGATGAGGCGCCTTCAACATATCGAAGGCGTACCTAGATTACACGACCATTGGTTCGTAGATGGGGAGCCCAATATGGGCCTGTCCGAGGAAGTAGTAGACAACACGGAAAGATATAGGGAGGAGAAGTGGCGGAAAAATATGAAGTTTCGCCGCGTCCATTTACGTCTCATCATGACCCCTCGCGCTCGACCTATCACAATGTTCAAATCAAAACGGGAGTTGGTTTCGGCCTTTCGTGATATTATCATTGGTGCGATCGTTTCATTACATGTTCTACTTACGCGAACTGATTTTTATTTACTTTTATTCCGCCGAACGCAGTGATGGAGCGTGCTGCGGAAGTCGGCATTCTGCACCGTGATTGCAGCCTCAACAACGCTATGATAGAAGATTTAGAAGATGGGACTTCAAGTTCCCGTGGACTTCTCCTGGACTGGGAATTCGGCGTTGAAGTCAACAACGAACATAGTTACAATGTCGGTGGTACGGTAAGTCGGTCGAGTGTATATCGTCGATCGATAGCTTATTGTGCTACTACGAACAGGGAACAATCCCATTTATGTCCGTCAAACTCCTCAACCAGCTCAAGGATATTTCGCATCAAACCTCGGCTGAAGGCTCCTCCCGATCGTCCCGATCGTCCCGCAAATCCGCGTCCAACAGCCGGATATTTAGCGACAACGTGCTTGTGAAGCATGCGCATGCGGACGATATCGAATCACTTTTTTATGTATTCGTTTGGATCATGATCATGTACGATGGTCCACTTGATCTCCAGCGTCGCGATGTCGACCCCGAGGGGACCATCCTCGGGCCTTGGAACCAGGGCGACGCTACGAAGGCTCTCGTTGGTGCAGGTGATTCCAAAACGTCTTTTATTCTTTCAGAGGCCCGTAGGATGGACTTCCACGGTCAAGTGTCCCCCTACTTCCGTGACCTGCTTCCCCTCGCGGACAAATGGAGGGAGACACTTGCAAATAATGTGGCGTTGACTACGACTACCGACACCGTCACCTTTCAAGACGTTCTCCCCATCTTTGACGACTTCCTTACTCAAATGCCTGACGAAAAATCGGCGGAGGTTATTAGGGCGGTACAGGGAGCGCGTGCGGATCATGCAACACTTGCACCAGTGCCACTCATACCCGTAGCACAGACGTCTCAGAAGCGATTTTCTGAGGACGTCAGGAGTACGGACAACCCGCGCGTACCTCAGAAGCGGTTCAAGCGCGGTATTACGTAATATTCCCATAAGAACAATTTCGTATACGTACATACAATGATGTACCTCGACTCATGACTCGACTTGACTCGACTTTTAAATATGAATCTCGCTCCGACTCTGCTTTTACATACGTCGCCTCGAACCGACCACGTTCCCTAAGCACTCCGACTCAGTCCTGCTATAAATTTCGGCATGCGAGGATTTCGGTTCGTAGCGGATCCCTCCGACTTTTCATCCTATTTTCGTTGACGTCCATGGCTCGTCTACTAGCTACGTCCCCGAGGAGGAAGACCAACAAGCCTAAACGCCGTACTGACGGAGACGATGGCGCTGGGGTTGCTCAGAAACGTCCCAAGAGTTCTTTTACTAACGACGTTTCAGCAAGCCAAGGCGATGACCTAGCACCTCGTCGTTCGCACAGGTCGGGCGCGGGATCTGGCGGAAGGCTTTCCCAGATGGAGAAGATCTGTGCTGCCTTGGATCCCCAAGTCAGGAAGTCACAGTTTGCGACCGACCTACCTGAAGACGCTCTCGACAATCCACTCGCCCTGGAGAGGCCTCAGAAAGGAGTGCGCGGACAAAAGCAGGCAAGTCATGTAATTTTTTCAAAGAACGAGCTAATCAACTGTATAGTTTAATCCTCCGCCGCCATATGTACCTTCGCCTGCCCTCGCCGAGGCATCTGGACCGCCCCTACCTGCATTCCATCAGCGCACCACGGACTCCCAGCGCTTTGGTTTCCACGGTCCCCCTCCGCCCTCAATCGTTCCCCCTTCGCACGGCGGTGGCAGACCGAATGACGTCCTGGCTTCTCGCAATCAAGGCCTTCAGATGTCGGGCCGCATGGATGCCGTGAGTTCGAGATATGCTGACGAAGACCAATTGGATGGCGAGGAATCTTCAGAGTCTCGTCACGAACGAGATGAATTGGCGTCGGGTGATGAGGGAGACGATGACGATGAAGTAGACGGCTGGGGTGCAACAAGTCGAAGAGAGACTACCCATCCAGGTATGATGTCTCTGGTTCTTGGATTTCTCACTGACTGTGTGTGTAGGTTTTTCGCATGAATCTCACCGACCTGATCAGAATGTAATCCGACATACTTCGCTTCCTCCGGAGCCCGAGTTTGAGTATTCGCGTGATGAAGAAGACGAAGCGGCGTTCCGAGTTCTTCAAGCTCCAAGGAATGGACAGTCGCAGGTAAGTTCTTGGAGTTCCGATTGCTCTTACTCATGTTTATCTCAGGGCACCAGTCGTAGTGAGGTCGGGGATGAAGAAGACGGAGCAGCGTTCCAAGCTTTTCAAGTTCCAAGGATTGGACAGTCACAGGTAAGTTCTTGGAGTCCCGATTGCTCTTACTCATGTTTATCTCAGGGCGCCCATCGCGGCGCGGTCGTCGATGTCCTTGAGCGTCACCATCAGACCAATGGACGACCTTCCGCCCCGAACCCCAATCGACTCATTGTTTCGGGACGTAACGCTCTCAACGAAGCGGGAACCGGACTCGTTGGTGCTGACGATCCCGAAGTGCAGACAAATAGTCGCTCACGCGCGCCTAGGAACTCCAAGAAGGCGAAGGATGAACCGGCCTCTCCTGGCACGTTGGCATTCTACCCACCGACCTGGAAGGACTTCCTCGAGGAGGCCAAGCGGGATTGCCGGGTTGTTCATGCAATAAATAACCCGTTTCCATCCAAATCTCGAGATCTTAAGGTTTCTGTTACAGAGTCTCTTGTGACCTCCGTAGTCGAGGCGACGGAACACGGTGCAGTGTTGGAACCTGGTGAGTAGCCTTACAAGTCCTCGTTCTGAGTTCTGACACCGGATAGGTTTCTGGCCCGAACGTAAATTGGATATGGCAGCCCTCGTGAGTCGCACATACAAGGTCTTCTCATTATTCAAAAATTTGTAGCTTCTCGCGGACATCGCTTCATGGCGCTCGGAATTGAAGACGGTTGCCGTCAATATTGCCCCAGCCTTGTACGGTTTGCTGCCCCCCGAGGATATTCGAGCTCAAGATCGAGGTGAATGGATCAAATCTGCAGCTGATAGACTTCTCCGTGAATCGCACTTCCTGCGCGGGGGGCTTGACGAAAATGTGCGTTCAAGCTGTTTATTTCTTTCGTTTTATTTGAACTGTTCCACCGTAAAGGGAAAAACCAAAAACTTCGCTCACCCCGCACTAAAAGAAGTACTCATTGACTTCTTCTACACTGGTAACCATCGTATTGCAGACAAACGCCCCGACCTATTCCGCCGTTCGATTCCTGTGCCGTGTCTCGCGCTCGTTGCGGCCGTGGTAATCTTTTGTTCGTTTTCTTCCGGTCGTGCTTGTATTGACTGATCCGTTTGCAGTACAACTGCGTTCTCGACGGTTATGCTCGAAACGGTTCTTCGAAGGGGTTACCTCATTTTTCTGCAAAGGGCTATTCTTCTATCTATCGAGGACTGCTTGTAATTGCGGACCAGGTGCTTAACCACACTTATCACGGACCTAGACTACGCAATCAGTTGGCTGAATGGGGTTCGGAGGGCTGGTAAGTCCTGTGATTGACACGAGCGCTTTCGTTGACATGGCATGCCGTGAACTAGGGCTACATTGCAGCGTGTTGATACTCAAGTTCATCTCCACGATCATCTCCAAGCGGTGCTGGACTGATTTGTATGCGATACATTTTTTTTTTGCTGCGGGCGGCATTTCTTTGCAATCAATTGATTAGATTATTGATTGATAGAGTTTACAATTTTGTAATCAGTTGATTAGATTATCAATTGATTGTGTTCCACATAATCTGAGTTCGAGCAACTCCGAGGAGCCGTGCCAGTCACAGTGACTGCCAGCAGCAGTCACGGTCGGGGGCTATGGCAAGGATCTGGCCCATTTCCCTGACTCCATAGTAAAAGTATCTATGGTCACCTAGGTAGCCTTGTATATTCTATGTTATGTTGGATAGCTGGAATGGTCTTTGAAGTGCTCTGTCATAATCTAAAACAAATATGCTTACTTTGCTGGACTGTCAAGCCTGGACCTTACTATAGTGCTATGGTGACTGTCCAGCACTAGCAAGCTCTCCAAAGCTAAAAGTGATTTACTGATGCATCTTTTCGCGAAGGCGAAGGCAGGTCTCTGCAGGAAGAACATCCAAGAATTTCAGGCTCGCTTCCGATCTGTCCCAGAGAGCGATGAGAAGATTAAACAAACTGATATCACGGTGGAGAATATGAGCTTTCTCGACCGCGTCCTTATGGGCTGGAATGCATTTGGTTAATAAGTACAAAACGGAGCTGATGCATAGGCGGATCACAACGTACTCAGAATATAGTCAATGAACGCCACTAGGAGTCCAGCGAGGGAATCGAGCTTCAAAATCTCGAGCCCGACGGGTGTAGTTAGGAGACGGGAGAGAATGCGTAGTTGATAGCCACTGTGTTTGTTCGCTTTGAGGTTGACTCCAGAAGGAAGACTCGCGCGAAGTAGATGTGTCGAATGGTTGAATTTACTCGTTTGTAGAGTTGGATGGGGTCCCCGAACTTGTTCTTCGTTTATGATTGTTGGGACGCCGGTGATCTTAGCAGCGTTTAGCGTCGCCAGAATGCTACCTTCCGTGTATTTACGCAAAGGATCGATCCAGCAGTCCTTTACGACGACTCTCGTCCGAGCGTGATCTCGTCCCTCAGACTGGGCCTCAGAGTTGTCACGGTGAAGGTCCATCGAACCGCTCCAGACCGTCGTTCCACGTCCGTGCAAGACATCTGAGATAAAAAGGATGTTTTCAATTGCAACCTCCGTGGTTTCTGAACCCCCCCCCTTCGGGCCCTTCCAAGCGACCAGTGCGCGCTTGTTCCCGACGGCATCGACTAGGATCGACGAGTCGAACCCAAGCTGAGAAAGACTGGCTCTTGAGAGACCCAGCAAAATTTGCACAAAGATCTCGGGATCAGTGTGAATATCGACTGGGTGAGTCTCGACTGAGCCTCCCCGATCAAAGAAGATCAGAGAGATATCAGACCCCAACATCTGCAGACCGGGGCCGCCATATCTAGAGTCCTGTGCATTTAGAATCACGGAAATTTTCCCGGCGATGTCGAGGAAAGATGTGTTCGAGGTGAAGCTAGTCTTCTGACTCTTTATCTCCCCGACCACCAAAACGTCTCTCCAATCGTCTCGGTCGTCGCCTGCAACGTCGCCTGCAGCGAGAACCAAATCGGGCTTCCTTTGGAGATATGATCCTGTGAGATATTTGTTGGCCCCTCGTGCATGCCACCTCCTGGACGGAATATTGATTCACGATAAAATGACGATAAAACGTTGACTACTCACCTGCTGCTCGTCTTCTGCTGACCAGTTTCCTTCCTCGCTGTCAGCTGAACTCGGCTCGCCTCTTCCCGAAAGATTTTCTCGATCGTTTCAATAACATTGTTGAAAAACGTTGCCATATTGACCTCAGGGTTCTTCTCCCCGGTATTTGGGAAACCAGACCAACGTTCCTCTCCTTCGGTTGTCCTTGCGTATAGACCTCGTTTCCGTAAGCCTTTCAAAAGCTGGGTTATGCCAGTTATCGGAGAGTTTGCGAAAAGCATGGAGTCGGGAAATAGAAGTCCCAGTAGTTCTCGACTCTCCGACTTGCTGAGTGGCCAACGGAAGTTCTTGGTGTCGTTCTCAAGCATGCGGTCCATAGGGATACGAAAGCCGTCCGATCTTCGCCTGTACGCGGATGGAATACACCCAAGCTATGCACACACTTCGATGAGACATCTTGCTAAGCGTAAGAGGTAAGAGACAATGAAGAATACCTGTGTGTCGTTTCGCGGCGTAGCATGTGCCCGTAGTGGTCGGGGCTGCAAATGTGTCAATTTGTTTTGAAACTAGCCTTCAACTGAGCCAATTAGGGAACTCGCAGAAACCCACCAAAGACCGCAGTAATTCTGTTTCCATTGTCGGGGGGTTCAAGTACTGGTAGACAGCAGAGGTTATTTCAACTCAGTTCTCGTGCCTGCGTGAAGCTGCGAGGCCGGAAATGGCCTGTGACATGGAAGAATCGATGGCTGATTAGACGAACACAACGATTACATATTAAGGCGATAACGCGTAAAAAAACTCCTTCGACCAATATCTATTCAGCCAGAAATCCGTAGAAAGTTCGTAGCTACTTTGATGGGTCAGCCTGTTGTGTGCACTATCACCAAAGTGAGGAATCAGGTGAGCGGGCGATCGAATTAGTGAGACAGGAATAACATCGCCTATACGGCTACCGTCCCGTCTGATGGCACATCGGAGGAGATGCATCCCAGTGCCGGGATGAGTAGGAAGCCCACGTTGAGGGATAACATCCAAACGCTGTACGTATGCGAGAAAATGGTCTGTTTGAAGGATCCGAAATATCAAGCATAGCTGAACAATAGAGTGACCTATGGGTGATATAGATAAATCAGTGGTCCGCATACGTCTGATGAGGGACCTGCCATCCAGACCATGTCTAGGCCAAGAACTTTCTGGTACGTCGTTGACTACGACTGCATCGTATAAACCGTACGAGTTATGAGCAGACGGAGGTGTTGCTCGCAACGTCTGTGGCGTGTCCGGAATGATCTTGTGGTAGCACATTTGTTGGATCCGAATTTTGTACCAGACCTGTATGTGATCAGATGGTAGATGCTCATTGTGGATTCTGACCCCAGACACACGGTGAGGAGACGAGGTCTTCTCGCGAAATAGATATTCCTGGATGGCCAGACGTAGATCCGGAATGTTGAATGTAGTGGCGGCTTCATCTATACTTGTTCGCAATGAGGGTTTGAGGGCCAGGTGGAAGGCTGTAGTCGCAGTGGAAAAGGTACGATAAGGTCTGAGCACATTTGGAACAGACCCACGTGAGAGGGTCTCGGCGACATCGAAGTAATTGACTGGAGTGACCCCAAGGGCCGCGATACCTAGATGATCGGGAAGTGAGATATTGTCCTCATCTGGCTCACGCTGGTCGTCGAGATCCAACGTTTCGTCGTGATCCTCGCCAACTCGCTCTGGAGGTGCATTCCTCTCCAAGTAGGTAGCGATGTCGAAACGCAAACATTTCTCAGCTCGATCGAGATACCTAGCGATCTGGTTGTAGTAGTCCTGGTTGTTTCCTGCCCGAGCAGGAATCTTGATTGCCTGAACGTGCGTGTGTTCGGTGGGGTCCGCAGACCATTGCATAACGGGGCCAGCGCGCCGGATATCCGTAACGACGCTTTGAAGCAGTTCCAATTTTGGTATTCGCCAACCGTCCTTTCGTGCTCCTGCGCGTATAACGGCGTCCTTGTGGTCGTGAAAATCTTGCAAAGATTTCGAAATCTTGAGTAGCATATCGTCTGTAAAACTCGGAGCCTGCGCCAAATAGCGGAAATCCATTAACGCCCGAATAGCGATCAAGAATCGATGGGGGACCGCGCCAGCAATAACACCAACTAGATAGCGTTGGACTGCCCGATGGTCACGGCCAGTGACCTGCTTGAGCTTCGAAATTCCGTCTTCGAATGAACGGTATCCTACAGTTGTTTGGAGTAGCGAAAAGCGGAAATCAATTTCTTGCGCTCAGGCTCCTACGACCGAGACGCACCATTGAGTATCATGGTCCCAACAAAATCGGTGGAAATGATGGAGGGGTTCCGTATGAAGGAAGGACGATGGGTCGGACTGAGGCCAGTCCTTCCAGAAAGGGGAAAGAACCCCGTTCAGTCCGATCTCCCTAATCGATTTCAAAAAAGTCTTGTAGTCCGGGGGATCTTGTTTAACGTGTACGGTGCGGATGGCGATAAGAGTCGCTGAGCCGGTGCGGGGATCATGGCGGAAAGGATCACCGAAGTCCTTGGACTCGGCCGTTGTTACCGGTGATACCTTGGGACTTGTTCCGGCAAGAAGACTCTGTTCGGGGGTGTCGGCGATCCATGCTGCAAGGGGCGTGTAGCAATATCGTAAGTTCCCCACCGGATCACTCATCATCACGCCTACAGAAGCCGCAACCTTCAACGGCTGTAGGATGCGGTCCAATGCCTGATGGAAAAGGCGGTCTTGCAGTAGGCTGCGTACGCGGCTATTCTTATGAATAAACTTGGCAATCGGCAGTAGTCCGAGAAGCATGTATCCGTCAAGAGAGGTTTTGCTGCGAATGGTAGGATCAATATTGGCGAGGCTTATCAATAAAGGGTGCGCAAGACGGTTGCCGGTCATGACTGAGATATTCGTTTTATCAGAGGACAGCACAACGCCCAAAAGTGTACTCCCCGCGGGGAGTTCGCGCTATACCTACGCTGAGTAACTGATCATCCGGAGCAGTAGTTCGACGTACCTGAGTATCCCAAGCTTGATCGCCACTCATCCAGTCGTTATATACACGACATATCTTCATAGCCGAGGTCCAGACCTTGCGAGGTACGAATTCGATGTGTGTTGCCAGCAACGGATGGCTCAGAAACGATTGAAGGCACTCAATCGGTTGACGGTAGAAGACCCGCACAGCATTTTTCGTCCGACCCTCAGGTTTCAACGTCTCACATAACCACGCGGGTCCCGAAGGCAATGTTTCCGCGCGGCTGCGTAGCTGCTTTCCTGTACGGAACGAGAGGGGTGTGCGCTTGAGCTGAAAGAGAATTAAATTCGAGTCCTTAAACAGCGCAGATCATTACTTACGATATCTAGCGAAAGTAAGGAGTCAATTGCTGATAGGCTGAGACGTGAGCGGAGGAGCCAAGACGCAAACTGCCACTCTTCTTGAGATGCGAACGGGAAGTAGAGATTTTCTTGACGCTCGGCGGCATACCTATCCTGTCTGAAATTATCCATAAAGGACTTCCCGCCAGGAAAGGCCTCGCTACAGCCCTCGTACAGTTCCACGAACGCGGCCGGGGGGACTTCACGTAGCTCGGTCTCATTTTCTTCCGTATCCATTTCAACGTCGGGATTGTCGAAATCGAAATCCAAGTCATCCTGGTGTGAATTGAGATCACGGAAGTCGCTAATTTCATCGCCAAAAGCTCCGGATATACCAGGTGGGTCTACCTTCTCCGGGCGAGTACGAACAGGTGTTGGGCGGTTGGAATAGTCTTGATGGATGGTACGGTTGGTAGATCCACACGATCCGAGAGGCTGATTCATGTGTTGCAAAACATTAGTTTCTGAACAAAACCGCTTTCCGCATTGAGGGCAACTAATAGTCTTGGACTTCCCTCGATTCGTTTTTGCTCTGGGCATGTGGGATTCAAGAATTTGAGGTTGGAATTTTTGTTTTTGGTATACAAAGTGCGACTGCACGTGATGCCCTGTGTGTGGAAACTTGCTGTGCTCGATTCGGTCGACGTATGTTTTAATGTTTTAATGTGCGGAAATATGATATATTTGAAATGTGCAGTGACGGCGTTATTGCCAGGGCTCGCGGCCTTGGCACCTCTGGAGACCTCCTCGCTGCTTGAATCGATAGTAGTAGCTGTGTAAATACACTGAATCCAGCACAACCTGTTTTGAAACGGTCAGTACGTCTGATTATGTATTGCACAACATTTTAAATTACGTAACGTCGAATCGATTTGCAGAGAGCGGCACGTTTGCGCCTCCACTTCGTGGGAGTCGGGGATATTGTGCCGAGTCCGAGTCAAGCACGCTACTAAGAACTGATAGTACTTGTCAACAACCCAATCCGGTATTTCCCCCGTCCTCCTCCATTGGCACCGAAACAATGGCCCAGAAACCACAGCAATCTGCGCCATACTCTCAGCACGGATCGGATACCGTTTTTCATCTCTCTCCGTTGGGATTATGTCTCAACCCACATACCATCGTAGCTTCGTGTCTGGTTCACCCAGGCCCTTCTCAATCGCCCACTGGCCTGCAGCACTCAGCAAAACACCGCTCGGATGATTACGAAGAAAGTATCGAGTTTGATTGCCATGTGAGTATATTGGTCCAATCCTCGATATCTGCAGTTTGAGCTTCTCTCCAAAGTCACAAAATGCGGCCACGGGAAACGAGTCGGACGTTGTTGTCCCGACTCCAGGGAATAGTTCTGAAGCATATCTACTCCTGGAGGCCGCTCGTGCTGATCGTCAAATACGACTTACACGCCGAAACCTTGCACATCAAATTATTCATCGCAATACTCTCGTACTTCAATACAACAGGTTACTTCTGGAAAAAACTGAGGACGACCTGCGTACCGCGGATCGTTTTGTGGGCCACGTTCGGTTCGTGATACGGAAGAGTGGAATACCGGTCGCACTCGAGTATGCGATGCGAGAAGACTATGTCACTACATGTGGTGCGCTTTAACATTACTGATGGTCCTACGTCGGATTAACTACTTTTGACATTGGCAGGCATTCCACATCCAAGTACTGACAACTGTCCCAGGGATGCGTCTCATTCATTGGATGTAACTTTAGATTGACAAGTTGCTTGTACATGCCTCGAGCCACAACTATACAGTTTATACCAGAAGCGGAATCTACTTCGAACCGTGAGAGTTTGTCGACGATACGTAACATTACCGGCCTGGCCCATGGTACACGATACCAACGCTGCCGTGAACCAGAGTGGTTCCGTGACGACATTGGCCATAGTGACCTCCATCGATCTAACGTACAAAGCGATGGAACTCGTCCCTCACTAGCACTGACGTCTTGCCCTGATTCCTGGGTTGTTTTCCGTGACATTCAGTCTAGTAGCCCCTCAGTTCAGTCTTATGCTGTGGCTAAAAGACTTTCGTTGATTATCGATTATCAGTGAAGGTCATACAGCGGGCCATGGGAATAGGTCCCTCCCTTTAAGGAGACGAGTGAAGATGATCCCAGGACACGCCGTAAATCAGACGTGGGTGAGAGAGGCTCTGAGCAGCCTAACGTACGTACGGCCCGGAAACCAGACAAAGAACCATCACCTATTTGGCTTGCTGTCTTCCGCGAGCTGAGACATTCGTGTGGCCTCACTGGCCCTGTGACAGGGCGCGTCACCACATACTCTTTTGTGTCTACAGTATGTGATTGTTCGTCTGGCGCGCCCCTCGACTTGTTCAAATGCCTGGTTGATTGGGCGATTGCCGGTCTGTCATAAGCTAGCAACGTTGGCAAGCCTCGCAGCGCTGATTTGACAGCGGTGGCAGATCTGGATTATCAAAGCTCGAACTTTCGTGCGTATGCCAGATGTGACGCCATTGTTCGGTGTTAAACTCTCATGTTCATATCAGCAGTCAGAGTAATAAGAAGTCACGGTAGACCTTGTCGACGTCGGATGAAGTCATGGCCTTCTTCGTACGCGAACACTCATTTCTCATCATGAACCTGGCTTGCGGACGTGTTGTATGTAGTTCCAAACGTTTATATGGGACGAACCGAGCTGATGCGGATCATGTTGGACGACAGAGCGGATTCCTGTCCGAGAAGGAGACTTGGCGCGCGCGCGAAGTTATCCGAGTCCGAGTCGGATTTGTCAGCGATGCTGCAGATATCGTATTTGAAGAGGGGACGCGGAAGTTGGTCGTACTTCAATCTGACTGTGACAAGTCAAGCGCCACTGGCCCTCGATCGGGGACAG
>JBBPPJ010000069.1:0-26280 GCA_038091875.1 Leccinum insolens
CCTGGCATTATATTTTTCAGAGAACAGAGTCACTGTTTGAATTGATATATTTGTTAAATGCAATACCTCAATACCACTACCACTAGGCCTGAGTGAGTCTAGCACACCAATACAAAGATGACAATTAGAGTAAACTAGATGTTAAAGGGATTCCAACCAGGACAAGACTGCCAGTAGCCTGTTCTATTTAATAGCTGTATTCACTTGATATTAGAGTATGGGTAAACTGTGGGGGTCAGGTACAGGTACCAAACACGTACAGGTACAGGTACAAGAATTGTATGCAAAGGACCTATGCCTAATTGACCCATATCCATAGCTCGACCTATACTAATTTAAGCATGTGATTTGTAACTCTAGGGGCTTAGCCACATAGACTACTGCAATTTGTTGTTGGTTTGTTGTGTACTAATTTACTCACCCTTTGGCCTGGCCCGGGGAGTCCTCCATCCTCACCACAAGCTCACATACTTCAAGAAGATAGACTGGGAGGCCGAGTGGATCACAACAGCTGAAAGACTGATGTGAAATGAGTTTGAAGTATCATACACGGACATTAAGATCTTCAAGATCTAGAGGATACCAAAGACAACTCCAACAAGAGTGCCAACAAGAAGTCAAATATATTTGATTCCCTCCCCACCCTTGCCCCACCTAAGCCAAGTGATTTGGGGTCTGAACTCAACCGCTACCTCAGCATGGATGTGGAGCATGTCTGGTGGCATGAGCACCATCATATCTACTCAACCCTCTTGGCCCTCGACTATTTAACCATTCCTGGTTAGTATTTTCTTTTTTTTTCCTTATCATACTGACAATGTGAATATACAGCTACCTCCATTGATGTTGAGCGGCTGTTCAGCCACAGTCAGCTTCTTCTTTCCCACATCTGATTGTGTTTATTGGTCCAATCAACACGTGCTCTTTTGTGCCTCGGCACATGGAGTTTATTGAGCCATGTGAACAAAAAGGGTTGGGATGTCTTGATCAGGTAGGTAATGATTTTCTGCCAGTGACCTACTGTCAGGGTCAAGGAAAATAGTGCAAGGTTTCCTTTTTCACAGTTCTCCAAGATGAGGGAATCCAATTAGACTAACACCATCACTGTATGTATGCACAGCATATGTTGTTATAAATGTTGCCAGTGGAAATATAGATGGAATAGTATTCATTGTTTCCAGTTGCCATAGAGACATTTGTTTTGTCAGAGCCCAATATGATTGGAATGAACATGGCCACATGATTTTCTGAATCTTGGAATAACTCATTCTGTATTTCAAACAATATGAGTATTGAAAAATTTGCCACTAAATAGTCCTGACAGCTTTCCTACATCAGAATCTTCTGAACTCTCTCGTGACTCTCATCCACTGTCTCCTTCACTACCGAGCATATATTTAGATACTTCTCATCAATCTGCACCCAATACATTACAACACTGTTGTTCTAGTAGTGCAACCACTATCAATCATTCAGCCTTCTTCACCCCCTCAATCACTAGCACGGGCACTACTGACCCTTTTGGACTCAGAACATACCCAGAATCTCCTGAATCCTCTGCACCCTCCACTTTCATAATCTCACCCAACCCCAGTCTCTATTTGGCTCCATGTCACCTACTTCACCTACCCCCTCCTCACTTGTGTTCTACAAAATCATCCCCAACTATCAGCATTGCACCCCCAGCTCAGCCAACCATGTCGGAAAATCCACCTGTCACTGACCTAGATTACCTGATATATCCACCCATCTTGATGACAAAACCACCACCACATGGTGATCAATGTGACATTGTTTTGTCTATTGAAGCCTATCACGAAGCTGTTAGAGAAATAGCACAAGCTGAACACGAGCTACTTACACACCAGCAACAGATTGCTGCCACTTCCTGAGATCCACCAGGTCTGACAATCACAAAGCAACCTTGGCCAGCAGCAGTTACTACAATAGAAACTTCAGAGATGACTTCCAGTTCCTGTGAGTGTAACCTTATCTGTAACTAACTATTCCTGAATCCCACTAAGGTCTGTCTGAGTCATTCACGCAACAATCTTGGCTGACCACAATGACTACCATGGAGTTTTCAGAAGTAAATTCCACTTCTAGTAGATATTATGGTTTCTGCTTATGTCAAGCCCATTGTCCATGTCTCCTATAACCATGAATCTTTCTGGTTTAACCATCATTGTCTATGGTCACTAGTCACACAATGTGACTGTGCTGTGGCTGTGTAACCCTGTAATTTTTATTTTTATTAGTTAGATGTGGCTATGCTAAAGTATATGAGATATGCTTGAATCAACAAGTACTGTGCATTTTTCCATAATAAGCACATCAAAGTAAATTTGTCTATTAGGTGCAGCAAGTAACTTGGTTACAATGTATCTTAGATATATATGTTATTGCAGTTGGTCTTTTATTTAAATAGTCTCTCTCTCCCAACTTGTCTGCCATAAGGGTACCCATCATGAACTGAATGGCATCGTAACCCCAAAATGTCTCATCTTTCTTGAGTTTTGAAACCACAGTTTGATAAAGAACTGTCAACTCTGATGGTGACAAAGGAGCAATGTCAATGTTCCACTGAGCTGAATTGAAGGCTCTCTAGGCTTTCACTTTGGCCATTCCTAACCTGCACAGTGAGTTGATACCCTTTGCACCTTATTGATGAATGAATGAGTAAGTAAAAAGCTAAAGAAAATGGTAACCACTGACTGTTCTTGTCAATCTAATCTATTTTCTGTTGTTGGTACCTGGCTCTTTACTCCTTTATCTTTGAACTATGGATTTGGATCATAGACATATATGATATAGAATGTAACCATTCTGACAAAAATGCCAGCATTATTAGCCCCTTTGCTTTGACTCTCTCTGGCTTCCCAAACCATACTTTTAATGAGAGTGGAATATTCAGCATCAGAAGAACATCTAGGCTTATTCTGCAATTGAGTCTTTGATGGCCAGATGTTAGGCAAAATATCCAAACAAGAGTGATACCTGTGGAGTTTTCAATAATTTATGAGGAAGAACAGTCTTGTGAAGCATTATGTGGAAAGATTTGAATTTGACTTGCAAAGCAGACCATTCACCCCTGTTATTGTTGGAGATGATATTTTTGAAGGTTCGACGAGCAATGGCTGCAGGGGTATTGTTGTGAGCACAAATGGTGGCAGAGGTCGGAAGTCTTGCAGTATTTTTAGCACTAAGGCTGAGCCAAACATGATGACCTTGGTAGCCTAGAGGAGCTCCATGTTGACCTTAAATTGGAGGAGAAGATCAAGAAACTTGGTTGATCTTGAGGTTTTGACAGGCATTGACAAGACTGTTGTGCGTCTGTCGTACTACCTTGGCGAGCAGCGAAGAGTTTGATTTCGTGAAGGGCAGCCTTAGCAACGTGAATGAATTGACCATCCTGAATGAAAGGAGGTTTTTGATGAGGATTGTTCTCCATGAACTTGGACAAGCTAATGGATGATGGACATGGTTCCTTGAGAGCCATGAGCCCATTGACTGGTTTAACAATTGCCTGCCTCTATGAGTGACAAGAGTGAATCTGGATCTCAAAGGGTGTGTAGATTTCAACCAGTGCAGGAGTGCCTTCTTGCGATCCCTCAGGCTGACTGGGACAGTGTCAACACCGCCTTGTTCGATCAAGGGTGTGATTTCCTTCAAGACAATGTCCTTGATGAGGTTGTGGACATCGTTGATGAGGCTTTTGAGAGCAACCTCAGAAGCGTAGATGGCAACTCTGAGAAGAATGTCTGATTTGTTGTTGTTATTGTCAACGCCAGGGACATATTTCATAGCAATCTTGATAGTGAACGAGGCAATATAACTCTGTAGAATGTATATTAGATGAAATATAAAGAACCTCTGGTTGTGCGCAAAAAGGCGTTGATAGCAAAAACATGCACAACCAGAGGTTCCGGATGTGTGCGAAAAAGGGGTTGATAGCAAAAATGCGCACAACCAGAGGTTCAGGATGTGTGCGAAATGGGGACGATAGCAAAAACACACACATCCAGAAGATCCAGATGTGTGCAGAAAGGACGAAATGAAAAAAGACTTACAGCATAATGCACTTTTCCATAAGTCACCTCTTGTGATCATTGTGATGTCATAAGAGTATGGGTGATCAGATGGAGGGGCCATTGGTATGATCCATCAAAGTTCTTGTCAACACCTTCATACTGCCAGTGTATACATCGTTGAGTGCCCTCTTGAGCAACGCCATTATCTCCAAATCGAAAGGGTCAATGATGTAACCTTCTTCAAAGAAGGTTCGTGTGTGTGCCAATCAGCAAAACAACCTTTTTGCTTTATAGAGACTATAGAGTGCACCTTGTTACACAGACCTGTACAGTCTGTGCAGACAGGCAGGTAGCTGTGTCAGACATTTTTTTTGGTTGATTAGTAATTGATTAGTAATCAGACACTACAGACACTATAGACCTGTACAGACAGAGTCACACTGTACAGGCTGTGGCTGTGTTTACCAAGTACACTAACCAGATTAATGTTAACCAGATACTAAGGTTAGCCAAGCATGACAAGGCACACTAACCAGAACTAACAAAGCAGAAATCCTAACCAGACACTAATGACTTTGCTAATATTCCTAATCTAGACTAACATTAATTTGCCTCCTAACCTGGACTAACTAGTGCTTTGGGTTCTGGTCGATGTCATAATTGTTATATGCCTGAGGATGACAAATAGCCACCTCTGCTATGGGTAGGTCCTTCCACTCCTCGACATTCAGGAAGCTAGAGAAATAATTTTAGGCCATAAAAAGTGGTTGAACATCTATATATATGCCTACTTGAAGTAAGTTGCTATTGAAAATGTGAAATGTTTGATATGCTCATATTAATGGTTCCTCTTCCAAGAAAGCCTTTTGGGTGCTGCGAGGGTAGGCACGAGTATGATTTGGTTCTAGCCATACCTCATTGTTATGGCCATAGGGGTGTTGTCAAGTAGGAAATGATCCCTCTTCCAAGAAGGTTTGAGCAACCCAGTCGAGCCAAGTATTGAGGAACCTTTGATGGACGATTTCTGTGTTGACAGCCCAGAGGCTGAACTCCCTCAATGCCTCTCCATGTCTGTGGCTAGTAATATAATATATATAGTTGAGTTTGAGAGAGAGGGAAAGAGTTGGAGGAAAGAAAGACACACTCAATGTTGGTGGCCTGGTTGACAGAGCGACAAGTGAAATCCTCCAGATAGTTGTTCCTGCAAACGAAATCTCTGAGACGCATGCAATGGAAAACGAAAGCAAAGAACATGACGAGCATGTTGACATGGGAGGTAGACATAGCATTGGTAGGTTCTGGCTGGGAGTTGGAACCAAACTCTGGTCACGTTGAAGGGATGATCTGGAATGAGCCATTCCTTTGGAACCATGGCAATCCATACCTGCTTCTCTCTCCTTGTGCCCATAAACATCAACCTATCTTGATTGTCAAAAGGGAGATGAGTGGGCTTGCTGTCCAGCCACAAGCGATAAATGTGGGATGATCAACCATCAAGTGTGGTCATTTCCGCCAGCAAAAGGGAGGACTGCATTGAGACCACAACGATCTCCGACATACATGATGAAGTTGAGGAAATGAGGTCTGACTGTTGGAATGATGTTGGGAAGTGTCATGTCGACGAGTCATTGGGGTTTCCTCCATGAGCATGATCGTGGATGGCCTGCTCAATGTCACGCTGATTGAGAGCATTGTGGATGGAGAGACAGACGGGCACTTCGGTCACATTATGAAGACCATCATGATCACTGTCGTCAATGAGAACCTCCAGAGTCTTTGTCCTCTTCTCTATAGGGTCAAACTTGTCAGTGAAGGTGTGTGAGATGAAGAGAAATGTGATAGTGCACCTGATGACATAGAAGCCACTGTCTTCACTATCAGAATTGACAAAGTCAGACATGTGTGTATGATACTAGTTGGTTGAAACAATGAGGGAGTAATGAATATAGTATCAGAAGGCAGGCAGGTCAAATTAAATGGCGTGATGTGCGAAAGACAGGGATTGGCTATCAAGAATAATTTAACTAACTAATGTGACAGTGACAGCGAGTTATATAATGAAGGGCTGGACGGACTTGTTGGACATGTCGGACAACTCTCATGCCATGGGATCATCGATGTGCATTGAGTTCGGTCACATCCTTGAGGCATTTGGGTGTCAAAAGAATGAAAACTGAATAGATAGGAAGTTAGAATCGAAGGATAGTCCGAAATGCACATAAACCATATAAAACTTCATTTCAGTCATGGGAATGGTTATTATATAGCATATACACCATGTCTATACACTCAAACAATCTATATGGCCAGGGGAAAGCAGGGAAATGAGGGAAAACATTTAATTGAGTGAGATTCCCAAAATAGAAATGTTATAGGAGTAGTGGCTGCAATGAGTGTGCTTCTTGCTTATGTAATTTATTAGAACAAACATGAACATGGCCTTATCAAGAAAGGGAAAGGGGCTGCATCCAAATCTGCGAAAGAAATTCCCAAAAAGGAAACTCATTGTGTCACCAGAAAAGTCGTAGCCCCTGTTTTTCTGATTACAATGGTCCAAGAATCTAATCATTTTGATCTAATCTGAATGAGATATGATGAAAATGGTTGCAAAATCCTGGCGATATGAGCTTTCTGATTGGTTAATATTGGCCAATGGCAATTAGGAACAAAGGGCAAGCCCCTGTCAAAAAAAGTGGCTGTATTCAATAACAGTTGCAAAAATCTGTTCCAAAAAAGGAAACTCATTATTTCTTTTTGATGTCACCAAAAAAGTCGTAGCCCCTGTTATTCTGATTACAATGGTTCAAGAATATAATCATTTAGAATATAATCAAAGTAGTCACAAAATCCCGGTGATATAAAGCATCTGATTGGTCAATATTGACCAATCACCATTGCTACATCTTTCATATGAATCACAGTAAGTCACCTAATTCGGATAGTGGTAGTTTGTACAGGATGTTTTACAGTATGAGTGGTAGTTGCCCTTTCTAGACAACAAAAATGTGCATATCCAGAGGATGCAGATGTGCATGACATGACAGCAATAGTGAGGGAAACTAAGTTAGTTTATGTTGAAGAGAGACGCTATACAATGCTGCACATCTCCCAATCCTCATATGAATTTTTCTCGTAAAAGGCCAGATCTTCATGAGATTGTGACAGCGGAGGTGTGTGTGGCTGATCTTCTTTAGGCATGGGCTGTTGAGGTGTCTTCAGCATTGTATCTTCTACAAGCTGAATTAAACTTTCTTCAACTCATATACTACCACAGGCTTGGGACACAGATGTCGCTCTGACAGAGTATCTTCTGCAGGCTCTAGAGGATTCTTTTCGCTGATGGAACCATCAGCATTGTCGCTACCTACATCCGACAACTCATCCTCAGAGTCCGATTCCTCAACCTTCTCTGAAATCTCAGATAATTTCATCTTGTCCATCTTGAATGTTGGACTATTCTTGCTTGGAGTTTGGTTCAGATGAGTCATTCGTGATACTTCTGAGATGCTTAATTAATTGGGCTTTTGTTGGCACTGAGATGGACATCATGGTTGCAAAATAGAATTCATTGTCAGATGGTTGCAGCCTAGAGTTGAATGTAGATCAGATATTGATGTGGAGACGCTGTGTCAGATTGACAGCCTCCAAGGCTCGAAGAACTCCATCTGAGTTGAATGTACGTGTTGTCTGTAGGCATTGATGTTGATTGCCTTGTGATGATGAATTAGTAAGAGTGGAAGCAGAGGTCTCCAACTCACATTGATGAGGTTTTGGAGACATGAAGCCACCTCTGACAGCATCAAGCAGAGGTTTTTCTTGTGTGGGGATAGTCTTTGTCGGATCATGCCAAGCATTGCAGAGGTTTTAAAATGAATCGACAGCACGCTGAATGTTCACTGTTGTTCTCCGAGAGTGTTCTCTCTCTCTAGCAATGCCATTTCTGTCTCAATAGCGTGGATCTCATAATCCTCATCGAGGTTGCTCAAATAAATTTTGTCTGCCCAGGTTATACAGTCCTTCGGAGGATTGCCCTTTGGTGCACACAGTGAATTTGGCCTGCGTCTGTAACAAGTCTGTCAATCCAACACTAAGATTCTTCAAAGTTAATTGACTCTGGCGCAGTTGCTTGCAAGTCTCAGCTGTGTCCCTCAGACGCCAAGGTATCTTCACCAGCTTCTGAAGCTGCTATCGAATTCTCTATGCTCCACCGTCCGAATAGTGTAACAACAACTGATGCCTGTAGGACCTGACGACTGCCAATTCTGTGATCGCTATGGCTGCCAAGGTCTGCATCACACATGAGTGAAGGAGTTAGGCACAAAGTCTTTCCATTCCCCAGATGTCCTGTTGACACACACAAGTCCGTGTATGTTGCCAGGAGGGCCGTGGCTCTCTTTGCCCCCATTATCCACTCCAAACAACACTGTTAAACAACTGAGCCTGCTCCTCAGGATCAAGTTGATCCTCCACAACTCCATGTCCATGTTCACAAATATGGGGTGCATCGTCCAAACAAGACAGACCATCTGACCAGGTGTCGTTGCATTGCTGCCATTGGAGACCTGCCTGAGGCGTCCAATGCGATCGGATGACGTCATCCATGTTGATGAACCATGTTTCACTACTGTCTCCAATATCTTCCATAGTTTCGCTCACACCGTCTTACGGATCTTCTTGTTCTTCATGTTCTTTTCAGCCATACTCACATATTTGTCAATCTTTTCAGTGTCGACCTCAGTTGAAACAAAATCTGACCAGACACTCCATGTAACCATCCGCGAAATGATCTGCTTGATGAGTGGTGTGAATCGGTTTTATATGATAAGTGCGACTTACTCTGCCTCCGGGACCAAGCAAGACCTTGTGGAGGTGGCTGAGTTTCATGTTCCCCTTGCCATCAAACATGTGGATCCCCATAGGCTCTGTATTGGTCATGAATTTCCATCTGTAATCTTGCGACAGAATGTCCACATATTTCTGCAGTACATCCATCACACCTGTAACCTTGACAACCTTCTTGTAATCCTTACCCTTCATCTTGGTTGTATGGTATTCATTCAGGAGGCTCTCCTCCGCCGTCCTTGTGTAGGTGTGTGATCATTGGTGTTCTCTGCTAAGAAATGTCCAATCTCATCTATAACTTTCACTGTAATCGTGAATATCCACGATAGACACTGCGGCCTCCGTTCCAATTACCTCCAGTCAATACCAGATTAGCTATGAAGTCAACCATTCCGCATGATGCAGATTATCGAATATGTACAAGTGTGCAGTCCTCTAACTAACTCCTTGCATGGCAAACAACCGTGACGCCATCAGCATGTTGGTGGAGATAGGCGCTCTTGCAACTGACTGCGCTGGATGGCCAGCCAGTTGTTGTTACTGTTGGTGATTTCACACTCTATTCATCTTTTTATCTCATTGTAGACTTTGTAGCGCTCTGCGCTACTTCTAATCATCCCCATTGGATTCTCCATGGTCGATAACCTTATCAACCTTTTCTCCTCGGGGTTCTAGACCCTTGTGGCCGCTTACACATTTCTATCTTCTTTTCTTCGAGTTGTGATTACTTTTCCCACACTTGTGGCTGATTGTGGTTGAATGTGGCTGCCAGTTGTTTGCCAGTATTTACAGCCACTCGACATAAACCTTGGAGTCCTCTGTTCTGTTTCCCTTGGTTACTCACAGTGGACTCCAGTGTGACCTACAAGTCCCCTTTAGTGAGTATCCCACCCCCACAAGCTTATTTCACTTATCAGTTGTTCCTTTGGTAACAACATATGGACCAATTGCTACATCTTTCAGATGGATGGCAGTATTCACACCTAAGTTACCTTCTAATCTGGATGGTGGGTGGTAGTGTCTACACAGTCCATCATACACAGCTGAAACTGTGACAGGGAGATCACACTAGCCAAGAATACAACACGGCAAACACGCATAAACAACATGTTACTTTTGGTGATTGTTCATCCTCTTGACTTCATTGTAGACATTGTAGCGCTCTGCGCTACTTCTAACTCCTGTTCCTTCCTGCATGCTGCACCACAACGTCTATTTCCTTCGCTGCACTTGAATGGCAGTTTCCTGATACAGGAAAGGCATCCAGCCGAGTCAGTGACAAGCGACACACTAACAATTTTACATGGTGTCGATGATCTTGGTGCTGGTCTATCTCTGGGTGAACTAGATTGAATGGGAGGAAGAGTCTGCAGATGATGGTGGAGATACTGAGGATGTCGAATCGGTTGAAAGTGGGAAAACAATCCAAACACTTTGGAGATGTACAAGATGTACGGTCCTGATTGGGATAATTGTAGTGACGAATCAGACTAGATATACATACTGCTACCAGTGACACACCCATCCTCCCACTGTTTCATGCTCAGAGTGATAAATAAGTAAGCGAAACACTTGCACTGACAGTGACCAGTCTTCTCACAAAAGGTGCAAGGTAATATCGAGTTACAAGCGCATGATCCGGGCGTAGCGAAGAGCACAGCGTCGCCAGAAGCAGAGTCAGGACGAGGTCGACGATTGATGTCCTCTGTCTGAAAGGCAGCCTTGACTTTGTCCTTGTCCAGATCAGTGAGAAGCGCAAGGGATGATGTGAAGTGGGAGTAGTCCGGTCCAAGGGCTCGAATCATCGACATGCAAGCCAGCTCTGCATCGAGGGTCTTGATGTCAAAGGTGGGTGGTCGAAGCTCCTGAATCCTGGCCATCCCCTGCTCGACTCGAGCAATCAGCGCTGTAAGCGACTCATCAGGACGCTTCCTGATGCTAAAGAACTCATCATAGCCAACAAATCTCGTCCCAGCCTTCTGCTGCACATAGAGTGCCTTCAGAGCATCCCAAGCGGCATGAGGGTCGTCCTGATGCTCTCTGATATGGATCCTCTGGTCAGGCGCGATGTTGAGCATGATCTCCCCAGCAGCCTTGTCCTGTTTGACGTCCCAAGCGACTTGATCAGCACCAGCAGCAGTAGGGCGAGGGTCTTTGCCATCCACAAGCCTCCACAGGCCTTTGGAACAAAGAAGGGACTTCATCTCCTCGCTCCAGGTGGTGTAGTTGGTGCCAATGAGAGGCGAAATGCGGTGGGAATGGTGGTGTTCAGAGGACATAGTCACAAGATGGTGGGGCAAAAGCGAAGTCGATTTTAGGAGGTAGTGGCTATGTGGCGCAAGAAGGGGTCGATTTTGGGAGGTAAAAGCTATGCAGCGCAAAAAGCGATCGAGTTTTGGAAGTAGGAGGTGTGTGATGCAAAGAGGGATATGTATAGGTAGTAGAGACGATGATGTGCAAAAGCGTGTTCTATGTGCAGCCGAGGGCAGTAGAGAAAGAATATAAAAAATCTCTAGTAAAAAGCTTACTAGACAATATGAGTCGAGCTGTGAAGGCTAAGACAAGGTATCAATCACTATTTGGAAGTGAAAGCGACCTGATATTGTAAGGTCAGATAGGCCCAGTATATATACTACGACAAGTATTTGTACATGTTGTGGTATATAATATGGTATGAGATATATTAGCCAATAGTGTGTGTATCTCATATGTGATCAGTAAGCGATGAGCTATCAGCGAATCACATTACATGCTCATAGGTAGCTGAGTCAAGCCAATAGCAGTAAGTACTCTATTGTCAGCAGTGATAATGTAAAATGGACATGGTCTAGAACATACCAGTCTAGAATTGGAAATGATAAAGTAAATAAATACTACCAATTCAACACTCCTCCTCATTGAGCTGATAGTGAACCTTGTTCTATCTTGGATGGATATCCAGTAAGACTTGAGCATAAACATCCTATACAAAACTTATCAAAAGTGAGATTCTTTGTAAAGATATCTGCCTATTGATCTGCTTGGAGGTTTCATATCTCCCCAAGGGTATTTTTTGTCCACCTATTGTCCCTCCCTTCGTACGGTGCTTCCTGCATTCTCACCTCCCAACCTGGTCCTGGACAATCTAGGCTGGGCCCACTGGCAATCAAAGGAAGGTTCTTACCATCCCCACCGTTCCCAATTCCTGCACGAAGGGCAGCGCCAAGGCGATCCTTTGGATCATTGCAGCATTCCACTCCTTCAAGGCCCACCTCTCACCCTCTGCCCTTGACTTTATCTCTGGCAAAGTCCACTCGGAGTTGGTTTGCCTGTACCAAAACAACATACTGGTCCACTTTCAGACTCAGCTCACTTCCACCCCCTCTAAGCCCACCCCCATCCCTGTGTCAGCACCATCTGGTAACTCCCCCTCCCTCTCTGCGCATCAGGTGTCTTTGAAGGAATTTCGAGCACACTGTAGGCGGAAGTCGCCGATCTGTGGGCGCAACTCACCACTCTCACATCATTCGAGGTGTCCTCTTCAGACCCCTACTCTCCCTGGATCATCACTACGGTGCTCCCAGAATCTCATCCACCCTCTCCACCCTCTCCTTCTTCCTCCATCTCATCGAGCGCTGTGTGTATTTTACTAGCCTCTTCCTCTTTGCTCATCTCCAAGGTTGTACTAGCCTAACTTCAATCAATACACATCAAGATTGAAGAGCAGCTAGCTATTTTTCTTTATACATGTGTAATGGGATTGACTGTCCAGCATGTCGCCGAACTTTCCAAACTGTCTTGTGTTGTTGGTGCCATACCGGGGACAGAGATACCACCTTGCGGAATGGGGCTGAGTACAACTTCGGTAAATGACTGAGACTGCTTCGGGACAAGCGTGACTGACTCGAAGTCTTGGACCATAATTAGGCTGGTCAACGACCAGGAATATTTCAATCTACGTTGGCACTCCCAGCTCTGAAATGTTGTCGAGCGCATCATCAGGGTCGTCAAAAGCTGGTTCTGCATCCTCACCATCCCCCTGGCTATTCCATGGATATCCAGACACGTATCCCTCCAGCATGTTGCTGTGTCCACAACATTTTCCGTACTAGGTTCGACTCCATTGAGCTTGAAGATATGGTACTTGGTGATCTCCTTGCCCCCCTTCTGGAAGAAGCAGAGGGCACACACGGTGGGATTGGAAGTGGGATTGAACTTGTGGATTTACCTCCAGGTAGAAAACCCATCACAGGGAGATGGATTTTTGTGACAAAAAGCGATGGTTGTAAAAAGACTCGATTTGTTGCAAAAGATTTTACTCAAATCTACGGAATAGATTTTGAAAAAAAATTTCCTCCTATCGCACGCATTGAAACAGTCCACCTACTTCTAGCACTCACGACCTCATTCAGTAGAAATTTCGGCAAATGACTGGCTAGCCAATATGCCAAATCGCTGTAAGTGACTGGTCAGCCAATGTCGGCTGATGAAGTAAAATTTTCGTTAAAACATGGATCGGCCAACATAATGGTCTCTCAGCATCTTGCCGGTCAGCAAATATGGTACATTTCTGTAAATTCAGTAGTCTATCGGTTGGCCCACAAGTACATAGTGAGAGCAAGGAGCCGAGGTTGAGGAGGGATGGTATTGAGTGAATGATGGCGAGGGTGAGGATAGATGGCGGCAAAAACGTTGATAGTGAGATGGCGATGTTGAGGTTGAGGGAATGTTTGGAGAACGGAAACAGCATTTCCAGATTCTTTTTCCACGGTGACACAACGACGACAACGACAATGCCACGACACCAACTGGCGACGCAACAAGGATGCGGCCACGAGTGACAATGCAACGAGGTGCGTTCCCACCTGGCTCTGCCTCACTCTCTCCCTTACCCGTTCCTCCCTGCCTCTGTCCCTCACCCACATCCTCGCCAGGCCCTGTCCACACCAACACGGAAGACACAACGCAGTGATGACGACTCGACAATGCAAAGAAGAGGAGGAGAAGGAGGGATAAACGACGACTAGGTACATTACCGCCTCCCTCTCTTTCTTTCCATTCCTTACCCGTCTGTCTCCGTCTGTCTCCCTCACCCACACGATAGGACCCCGACCCCGCCGAAATGACGATGACGAGTGACGATGCGACGAGGTGCATTCCACTCGCCCCTTCTCTCCCTTCCCCATTCCTCCTCCCCTCTGTCCCTCACCCACATCCATCCTTGCCAGGCCCGTCCACGCCAACATCTGACACAGAGGACACAACACAGTGACGACTCGACAATGCAACGAAGACGAGGAGGAGGACGAGGAGGGATACATGACGATGAGGTACGTTACCACCTTCCTCTCTTTCTTTCCCTCCCTTACCCGTCTGTCTCCGCCTCTCCCTCACCTACACCATACACTAGAAGACCCCTGCCTCCCTCATTGTCGTCGTCTCACCACCAATGTCACGCTACACCGCGCACCACAACACCCACCACCACAACCCCCATCCTCATCATCTGGTGTCGTTTCACCAGGCCACTAACGCCACACCACTCCAACACCACCCTCCCTGTCCTTGACATCGAACGTCTTTGTCTCGCCACCAATGCCACACACCGCACCTCCCACTCTCCCTCGTCACGCCACCAATGCCGCACACCACACCACAACCAAGCAACAGCATGCCACAACCTGACAACGATGATGGCGTGAGAACACAACGAGCTTAGAAAGGGCTTGCTGCCGGTTCGGATGGTGGCGTCTCTTAAGCGAAGTAGAGCCGATAGACTTGTGGGACCTGACTGACTCATGTGTCAGGAAGATGGTCAAGAGTAGCATCAGGCTGCTCTCGACGAGTTGAAAGCGCAGAGACAGAATGGGACATGGACTCTCGTTCCCTCGTTCCTAGGCCTACAGATCGACCTGTCATTGGTTGCAGCTTACTGGGTACTTTGCACATTGTCCTTGCACTCGCACCTATCCATGACTGGCACCTCCTTGCGCTCGCAGCTATCCATGACTGGCATCTTTGGTCTGTCGACATCTCTCATACCTATCTCAATGGGGAGATCGACTGTGAGGGTATATGCCATGGACTCCTGCACTTATCGCTTACAATGTTGGTCAGCTTGCTTCCTTCACTGCGAACCCTTCTGCAACGCACAGGCAGGCTGTCAAGCACCTGTTTCGCTACATCAAAGGCACATCACCTATTCCCCTGCCTCAGCTGCTTGCGAAACTGGTAAAGAAGTTGTCTGGATGCGCAAGTTGCTCGAGGAGTTGGGTTTCCCTATGGACAAGTCGTCTGTCCTTCACATCGACAACCAATCAGCTATTCAGGTGGCGAAGCATCCAGAACATCGTGGGCAGATGAAGCTGTTACTTTTGGTGATTTCGCACTCTTTTCATCTTTTTATCTAATTGTAGACTTTGTAGCGCTCTGCGCTACTTCTAACCATCACCATTGGTATCCCCCATGGTCGAGCCGCATGGAGCTCTCATTTGGGTAGGGATGGTAACAACCTGCATGAGAGGAGGATGCTCCTTGTTGGAAGAAATTTGCTGGATGCGGGCGTTCAGTGGGGCTTGCATTGGCCATGGCCTCGAGCATCTCGCCACCGAGGAATGACAACACGAGGTCGGGGAGTGTTGAATACCTTGAACCAGTTTTCCTTCTTCGTTGCCACAGAACATGGCGCCTGTGGTGAGTCTCAGGTGTTCCTTACAGCACATTGTCAATTACAAGACATGATTCTGGATCCCACTGGCGGTTGCACGTTGCCTCGACGCATCATCTGGTCTGATGTTACTCACCTGACTTCTTTTGGTGATGCCAAGTTATGGCCCCTGTATCTTTATTTTGGGAATGAATCAAAAATACAACGATGCTCTCCGACTGCAAATTTGTGCTCACACGTGGCATATTTTGAGACTGTTTGTGTTCAACTATAAGATTTCTACATCTAATCACACATTGAAACAGCTGCCTGATGAATTAATTCAACGATTACAAATTGTGATCGAATATACTGGAGACAATAAGTTACTGGGTGACCAGTTATTCACCCACTGTCGCCGGAAACTATTCCATGCACAGTGGGCAGATTTGCTAGACGACGACTTTCTCGAAGCATATGAACATGGGAACCAATTCGGATGCGGGGATGGTATCACAAGCGGTTATTCCCTCATATTTTCACTTATTCAGCTGACTATCCAGAGAAGTATGTCATTCTACCTCATCCAAGTCAGACTTATATACCTGCTTCTAGGGTGCTCATTGCCAACATCTGCAACCTCGGCGGATGTCCGTGTCCATATGGTGCTAGGTATTTTCCACATGAATATCCTGTATATGGGTGCGATGGTTCAAATCGGATGGGAGCAACACAGCCTGGATGCAATCAGATTCTTGCCTATGGCTGAGGATGATGCATTAGGTTTCGTCAATCCAGCGGATGTACCTAGAGCCTGCCACATCGTCCCCTCTTTGGCGGATGGTCGACTTCATCCCGATGGAGTTGCTATGTCTCGCTGTGCAAGTGATTCTGAGGGCTGGAAACGATATATCTCAATCAGTGAGATTACACAAGTGGTCATCTAAACATTGGCTTTGTTGATCCTGATATGCTCTGAACAAATCCCAATGGTGTTTCTCACTACATCGATTGTCCATCAATCCTTGCCTGGTTAAGGCCGGGCCTTGCGATGAGATTCGCAACCCTGCGAACGATGTTCAGACTGTCAAGCTAGATGTGGAGATGGCAGATGGGTGAAAATTGCTTTCCAAACCTTGCTGAATGCGCAAACAGATTGCTCTCTGAGTGTATTACCAGCATGTTGCATGAGTCTGGCCTGCCTACTTCGTTCTGGGGCGAAGCTTTGGCTGCTCTTGTGCATGTTTGGAACAGATGTCCTATTGCTGCGCTGGACGATGCTACACCTTTTGAGCTGTGGCATGGCTGCAAGCCTGACGTCTCTCATCTTCGAGTTTGGGGTTGTACTGCTTATGTTCATCTCCAGAAGGACCAGCGCTCGCCTTTAGGTTCCCATTATGACAAGTGCGTCTTTATAGGGTATCCTGAGGGTTACAAGGCCTGGAAGTTCTATAATATCTCAACCAAGCGTACCATCATCTCAGAGGGCGCCCATTTCAATGAACAATATTTCCTCGCTCGTCCCAGTGCTCCATCATTGCCTCCATCGACCTCTAGTCGTCTCGGATGATGAGGACTCTGTGGTGTCGCCTGGTTCTGTCACTGGGGGGGCCAGCCAGTTGTTCCTCAGTTTCCAGCTCCAGCTCCACCTCGGCCAGTAACACCACCTCCACCGCCTGCAGCTCCACTTACTGATCCAGCCCCGCCTCCTGCTGCTCCTGGTAGCTTTCCTGCCAGACTGCCTGCTTGACAAAGAAATCCACCTGGTCAATGGTGGAAGCTTGGTTCTGCGCAGCCAGATGAAGATGACTCGGATGAGGCACAACATCTCAGGCTGTTCGGCTGCTCTCAACGATGATTCCAGTACCAGTCACCTAAGCGCATTGCGCTCTCGGTTGGGTAAGGATAGAATGGATTGCCCAGTTTAGAATGCTGAACACCTTCACGAAGCAGTTGAGAGATGTTATCGACCAAGTATGGATCCTCCGGATCATGTGAGGGAAAGTTGTCTGAAGTATACGTATGGGACAGATTATCCGAGCAATGAGCGTGAATGAGATTGAGACGTCTATGGCTCAGGTGATTCTGATGATGTAGTTACTAGCCAGCCTCCCACTATCCGATCATTGGCCATGAGATTTCTATTGATGGCCAGATGTGAAGGGGGTAGAGGGAGTGGTGGCTCAGGCAGCATGTCCCGAAAGCGTAGCGGCAGTCGCGGACTCTGCAACACCGGTGCTGTGCAAGAGAGGTGTCCTGAAATCTTTGAGAACCGTGTGATCCCAGAAAAGAATATGAGTCACTCGCAAATGAATCAATTAGGACCGAAACCATTTGAACTTGTCGACGCACTGGCACTATGATAGTAATTGGATGTATTCGGTCACAGTGCACATATTAACATCCAAACAAAGAATGATTTGGTCTCGCTCCTTATTCTCAGCACATTTCTGGCGAATCCGTGCCAATGTGCTATTAACTTGCCTATTCACTTGTGATCTAAGATGTGATCAGAGGACCATACTGGTTCCACCAGATGAGTAACTGGTCTGCTTCCTCTTTCTCTTTGATGTCGTGCAATAGCTCCAGTACACTATTGTAGAAACGCTCAGAATCTGTGATAAGATCAGTGCTTGAAAATACTTGGTAAGGGCGAAACAAGTCTGCAAAAGGTTCAAGTTACCAAAGGGCTTTAACTTACCTGGGCTGCCACATTCCATGTATACGTACATTTCCAGACTGTGTTGCTTTCGGCTCTTGATTGACGGAACTTGGGGAAGTAAAAATGTGTTTGAATGCCTTTGAATCAAATTAGCACAAATCACTGGCAAATACTTGAATGGGATCAAGTACTGACAGAAACCAGGAGGCCACTCCGAAGGAGTCTATTCCATGGATCCTCAGGGTCATATGAGTAGTTGGCATACACAAAGATGGGCCATTGATCACTGGCCACTTGAATCTAACCATTTACAAGCTTGCTCCTCATCTTATTAATCAAGTTCTGACATGTGTGACTAGCAGAGACCTGAGGGAAATGAACTTCCTCAGTGTTACTCCAGTCAAGTCCAGCAGGACATAATAATGCGCCAGTGTGTTCATGATTGAACCTATGTCCAGACTTAACATTTCAGGGAATATAAGGACTCAAGGACCGACCCTTGGGAGTGATCCAGTCTATGATTGCGCTCTTCATCCCCTTTGTGTTGTCTGCCCGTGCACCATTGGCACCCTTTTGGATCTAGAACCAGACAAATTGTAAGTTAATAGTCGAGAGTTGAACTGACATGATACCAGCTCGGCAATGGTGAAGTCCGGTTCGGTTCAGTCTTTTACCTTTTTTGGGCAAGATTGAACCATAACCGGTCTTGGGAATTTCCTGAAATGCAAAAAACCGAACCAAAACCAATCCAAACTGATTTTTCGGTCTTTATCGGTCTTTTGCCGGTCCGGTTACGGTCGTTAACAGGTTTTGGAATGCTCCAAAATTATAACTCACTTTCAGCTTTCCACCACTATTTCTTTAATGTAAAATGGTACACACGCGACAGAGATATGATCATTTTAATATTTGATGCAATATGGCTCTTTAGACAGCTTGAAAGATCAATCAGAACACACTCGCGGCGCAAGTGATCAGCGGGCTTAGCTGTGTCGAATGTGGGCAAAGCCCCTATCTCATTCTAGAGCAATAATAACCTAAATTGGCCCTTATGCGGGTGCGCTATGACCAATCTCAAACTTTAAATCCATATATTATCTATCATAAATATCATAACTAACTCAAATCAAATCGTAAAAATATGCAAAACATAGACATTCGGTCCAAGTCATTGCTGGCACGCGGAGCCAATAATCGACACTGGCAGTGCTGCAGTTCAGTCCAACTTTCAAAAGAGTTAAGTAAGACTCAAAACTATAACTTTTACTAAAGTACCACTTGCAGAGATTGCACTGACTGTGTACTTATACCGAGATCTTCAAGTGCCTCAAACGATCACTCCGATCATCGACACTCCTGGGCCAGGGCTGCCAGTAGATTTAGCACAATTCCAATGACAAACATCCGCCATCAAAGGTTGCACACAGAAACCAATCGAGTGGCCCGGATGAAGTACAACAGTTGCTATAGGGAGTCCCTTCAGATTGGCTCTGGGTCCTATACTTGTGAGTGACTTGTGATATGGCTTGCAAGCCATTGTTTCTGAGCTTATGGACGAAATTCAAGAGCTGAAAGGACAAATGATGATGTTCTTGGGAGATGATGCAGCAAGCTTCAATGGCATCCTGCAAGCTTCAATGGCATCCTGGCCAGTCGAACTGCAGCAAAGGACATCACCTGCAAGCATTGTCATAGTAGCAGCCACGAGCTTGGAGATGAATGCACGTTGGAATCTGAAGATGAGTGGAGCTATGACTTGAATTACCTGTCGTCACCTTATTCTGAGAATGTTGGTGGAACAAAACAGCTGGACACAAATCATTCATCACTCTTCGACCACAGGAAAATACAACAACTCCCCAAAATATTGTACCGTACATTTACGACAATGGTGTTGCTTGAAAACAGTAAGCTCAATCAAAATCGACAAAGTAATATGCACAATCTTGCATCTTGTCACTGGACTTTGAATCATGCTCCGCTCACGGTGTATATCCACGACAACTGACGACGACCTTCCGATGGCATGGTCAATGTTGCAGATGGATCCTCGGCTGCACAGAGATCATCGTCTATGAGGACGCGGAACATACTCTCCCAACCGACGACTGCTCCTAGAACGTCCACATGTGAGCCAACTGCCACATGCGCAGCTCGATACCTTGCAGATCTCCTCTTGATTCTATCATCAATCCCTTTCATTGTATTGCATGCCCTTGTATTCGCTCCCTGGCCCGGATGTTACTTCAATTGTAGGTCGACAGGTATGCACATAATTGAATGAATTTTCAGAGTTCCTCGAGTGAATCTAGAGCTTGCACACAACGTAGCTTGAACTCATTGATATAGATGTGTATTGATCAATGTACCAAGCGGGATTTTCGGAAACAGCATCTGTAAGCTGACCTTTGGATGCGTATCGATCAATGTACCATGTGGGATCTAACGGCGACCGTAGACCGACCTTTGTGATGTCATCCGGCTCTCTTTGGTCTTTTGTAGCCGTGAACCCCTGGGCATGTACAATGACTAGATGGAGCGCCAGTTTCCGATTTTCCATTGAACTGTGTTCTTGTTTTGTAGAACCTTTGCTTGTTGACCATCCGTCGAATCAGTTCCAAGCTTGGATGCATCAGTCGCAAGCCTCTGCCTGGTGTGGGAGGATGATTCAAAATATGCACAAAGGCACAAAACAAACACGTACTGCTGCTCCTCTAAGTCTAACCCCAAAATGATAAGCTGAGTTGCCGAAACGTCGGAATGGAGAGCACTGATGGTCCCTGCTGCCTGCTTGGTTGCCTCAGCTTGTGCAAGTTGGAGGGAAACTCTTGCCGAGGTGAGCGCTGAAAAACAGCATTGCCAAGTGAGCAAGAAGGAAGAAACAAGAAAACGATCATCATGTTACCTGCCATGTGCACCTCAAAAGGGTTTGGTTGACTTCAGTTTGCTTCCCACTTTCATTTTCTGTGACTGCAAGCGAGAGTTTATATTAGCCCATCCACGCTCTACTCCTTCGCCGTCTGTCTGTCCAACTCCAGGCAGTAGATTGAGGGAGTATGAGATCTGACACGAAAGCCTATGAGCATTGAGGTGGAATTTAAGAACAATGAACTCGAGTGCTTTGATAGTATGATCAATGTGCATCATAGGTGGAAGACTGTCCATACGCGTTTACAGCTTCTTGTTCCACTGGCAAGCGATGTCATACAATACAAAGATCTTCTCCGCTGATATCTTGTGCAGAACTGAGCAAAAAACATAGTCCATGTTGACATATCTGATACGTTGTTAATATTGGACTTTTGGCGATCCTGTTAACTCACCCCTACAGTGTTTGGTAGTTTGAACCCATGATGTGCATAATCAATTGCACTAATTCCCGTTGCTGCGAGACCTCGTGATGGCTTCATATCAGCAAGGTTAACAGCTGTGTGACCAGTACATTCACTTTTCTGATAAGCAGTTAGCAATACAGTCAATTTTTATCAGTGGGCATACCTCTTGGGCCTTGTCTCTGCGACCATGGAGCCAATCCCAGTAAAGTTTCTCTTCGACAAAGTATGCGCATCTGTTATTGAGTCCTGGATCAGCCTCTTCACTTGATACATCCTTGCGCTTCATCCAGAAGTCCACATCAATTGAAAGAAATTGAGCATATAATCAACTGGGGTAATGTGTATTCAATAGCCAAACACCAAGTGAAATATGACATAGTACCATACCGCTTATCTGGAGCGACCTTGGACAGGTCACGAGACATATTCTGGCCAGGTTGAGGATACGCTGGACACACCACAGTACATGATCCCAGAGCAGTCATAGTGTTTCCAGAATCTTCATATGGGCGGCCGGTGAGCTTTAGCAACTTCAGATGACGCCATTCGTGAATGACCCAGAGAAATTAGACGTAATGGTCCTATCAGGTAGAATTTTTGAAACAATTACGGATATGCAATAAAGAAAAGACTTACCTTGGGGGCATTGGGTCCAGTATTATCACTCCTGTGAGCGATCAAATGATAGAATTCATATGCAGAGACTTTCGACTTGAATGATAAAAGCTGGAATTATTAGGGAACAGCGAGGGTATATGATATCCTCCGAAATCCACAGTAGGGGTACCAGCTCTCAATACCCTTGATACCCCACTAAGAGTAGGAGTATATACTCTTAGGGGTAATTAATATTTCTCAAAATACAAATATGCATCTACTAGTACTTACTACACTAGTAGCCTATTATTTTTGGTGAATCATTTGACCTGGTTTGAAGCCTGACTCATCGATCTGCTCAAAGATATGCACATTGACGGACGTACTTTGTTGGCATGGGAGAACATGCAGAACAATGAGCCCGAGAAAGCTTTGATTGTAATGGAGGAATGTAAGCGACACAAGGAGGAAAGGGCTAAAGATCTCGAAGAACGAGAAAATCTGACACTGGAACAGATTGCCATGTGAGTACTGGTACTAGTAGTCCTTGAAGTATTGATACTTACTTTGAACCACTACGGTAGTGCAATTTGACGGGCTCCATCGTTGCTTATCAATGCCCTCCAGAAGATGCAAAAAAGCACCAGGTGGTCATTCAAGCTGCTCTTTGGTGGACCCGATCCTGATTTGGGTGGAAAGTTGCATTCGGCAAGGTGTGTTGATTTGCTAAGATCGTTGTATTTCCTTTTCTCATTCCAAAAAGTATGATACCCATTTGGGAGAAACAGAGATCGGAGGCAACTTTGCAGACTGTTATGTGGAGTTTGATGAACAAGTGGAAACTTTACCATTTGTTCCTTACTCGGTTGCATCGTAAGTCATCTTTGTCATTCCCATACTAGTTCAGTGTCGATCACTTGTCAGAAACCGGATCTGAACGTGAATGATCATGCACAGCTACACCAGCACCAGCTGCCGTCTCTGAACGATCACGCACAACTACACCAGCACCGGCTGCTGGCTCTGAATGATCATGCACAGTTACACCAGTGCCAGCGGCTGGATTTGAACAACACATGTGGTTACTCCAGCACCAGATGAAGCCCTGGGCTCATTCATACACAGAGATGTGAGTCAATGACAATTCCCATGCCGGAACCCCAAGTGTTGTGAGCGGGAGTACTGCCCCGTTTGCGCCTGTCGCTTCGAACTTGCTAACACCCCTGCTCCATTCCTCTGGCCTGTCGATACTTGATCCTGTCATTGGTCCTGTCATCCCTACTAATGGAATCCTGGGTCCTGTCACCTCCTGGCCCCTCAAACCTGACACACTGTTCTCTTTCAATGAACTGTATCATCCACTTTCTGGTGACACTCAGGCCGACGTCTCTGGCAATCAACCTATTCTACCAGTGTTCCCTTGGCCCCACTCGGATTCATTGGGTGGTCACGGTCTTCCCGTGATCCAGTTTCCTCAATTTCAGCAGCCCATGGATGAGCAATCTCGTGTTTCCATGACTCAAACAACCTTGTCACAGAAGAGAGCAAGCCCGAATGATTCTGATAGTTTAGATCTTTTAGACTTCGGTCAGGGCAAGCGGATAGGCAGTACGTCGAAATGTGCCAAGGAAGCAAATTTGATAGGGAGGTCGGGCTAATGGTCATCGTGGGTGGTGTACGGGCAACGTTATAATATACAAAGTTTGTACTGTTCAAGTCGGTGGTAGTGGAACAATGTCAGCGTGCACACGATCTTAATGTCTATAAGACAACTTCATTCGATAAACTTCTCAAATTTACCATCAACAACTCAACGAGAGAAGTCATGTCATGGCATCATGTGAATTCAACAATGTCATGTGACTTGTTGTTGAAACGTTCAACGTCAATATCATATGACTTATTGTTGACACGGTGAACGTTGAACGTTGAGGTCTCGACAGCGCTACAAACACTCTTCATTGAACGTTCACGAGGCCAAATGCATGACAGTACGCATATCTGAATGTTCACTTTTCATTGAACATTCAGGAGGCCGAATGCTCGATGGTACGTATCCGATTCTGAACATTTACTCACGAAATGCTGAACATTCATTGAACATTCAGGACCCAAACATTGAATGCTCAACAAAAACGGATGCATGTCCGAATCTGAATGTTTACTCAGGTACCTCTGAACGTGCACTGAACATTCAGGAGGCATACATGGTGAGATAGTGAATGTTGATTGAACATTCAGAAGGCATACATAGTGAGTTAGTGAACATTCAGTGGCCATGCGGTGGACCGACAAACGGGTATTGGACCGTACAGGTACACAGTGAGATAGTGAATGTTGAGTGAACAATCACTGAACATTCAGGACGCAGGCCAATTGCTTGATATAACGGCCACGTTCGATTGTATCTGAACATTCAGGAGGCATACGCACAGTGAGGTAGTGAACATTCAGTGGCCGTGCGGTGGACTGACAAACGGGTATCGGTCGGACCGTACAGGTACGCGGTGAGATAGTTAACATTGAGTGAACATTCACTGAACATTCAGGACACAGGCCCATTGATTGATATAACGGGTATGGTATCAATCGTATCTGAATGTTCACATTTCATTGAACATTCAGGAGGCATACACGGTGAGGTAGTGAACTTTCAGTGAACATTCAGTGGCTGTGTGGTGGACCCACAAATGGGTATCCATACAGGTACGCGGTGAGAGAGTGAACTTTCATTGAACATTCAGGACCGTTGAAATGAACGTTCAGGTTAATAGTGCCATGACACGGCGGGCCCACTTATCAAATTAGGTAGACAATGCTGAATGTTCAAGCTATAGTATACTAGACTCATGCAGTGAAAGTTCATATGAACATTCATATGCGGCAATCGAGCACTGTCGGGGTGGAAGATCCACCACTTCTCGACAATTGTAGGGAATATGAAGAATGCCTGGCAAGATGTTGGTTCACCTTTACGCTTTGGAAAAAAAATCACAACGTCAGCAGAAGACAGTATTGATGACTGTTTTTGCGATGACTGAGTTGTCATGAGAGGGTCGCTGGTCATGGTCGATACTTGGTCATTCGCAAACTGAGATCCACGAGCTCTGGGAACAGGAGGCTCTTCATCTTCGTCAGTGCCACTGATGTTAGCGAGGTCAAAAGTTTCTTCAGGTTCTTCATCTACCTGGAGCACATGAGGTGTGGGCCTGCCTGAGACGTCCTCACAGAACCGGAGGGGGGGATGATGGGAACGAGCAGCGTCAACTCCATGTTCAGTTGGGGTGGACCCAGTGGGGCCATCATGGACTGCAGCTGGCTGAGGGCCATTCATGATGGGAGCCTGAGGACCTGGAGGGGGTTGAGGGCACCAACATGGAGCCATTCTTAGAGACTCTTCAGTTTGGGTTTTAAAAAGTGACCACTGACCTTTATATTTTGGATCCCATCGCGTATTTCAGCAATGTGATAATGTTTGACGTCTTGAAGAAGTAGTGATATGTTGATCTGCGCAGCATACATTTTGTGCAGTATGGATCATACAACTTGGAGGCGGAAACAAAACAAAACAATGTCTTAGAACCTTCTCCCATGCCTTCGACCAACCTCGGCAACATCATGATCACCGAGGCTCGTGTACTATGTAGTCGCGGGACTTATACAGTTCAGCAAAAGTAGACATTTTGCATACGACCCGGCGAAAACAAAACAAAATGACATCTTCTTGTGTAGTCGCGGGACTTATACAGTTCGGCAAAAGTAGACATTTTGTGCAGTATGGATCATACGAGGCAGAAAACAAAAACAAAAGGACGCACTCTACGCCGGCCTGAGCTTCTTAGAACCTTCTTCTACGCCTTCGACCGACCTCACATCATCACGAGCATGCTTCAAATCCTGCTCCAGCTTAGAATGCCACAAGGTGTATCGACGGTGACCAGTCTCCAGGATTCCCTGCAAGATATCTTCGTTGAAAGATTGCAACAAGTTGGAGAGTTTAGCGATGTGCAAACATAGGTGTGTGAGATCGGGCACATCGGCCGGGGATGGGACCAGGTGGGTGGTCTGAGTCTGCATCGGAATCGGAGGTAACCAGGTTGTTTCACAGAGTACGATAACCGAGTCCTTTACCTTATTTAGGCCTTTGAGTAGCATGGCTTCGACATCAGCCACACCCACATCACCTGG
>JBBPPJ010000070.1:0-26261 GCA_038091875.1 Leccinum insolens
ACAACCGAACAAGCTAGTCTTGTTCTGGTTGGATTCCCTCTAACCTATACATTCCCCCTCCCCTAAGTCCTTGTCCCCTTGTTGAGGTGCCATAGTCCTTTTTGGATAGAGGTTGCCTTCAGCTGGCAGTTCATTTCATCAAAGTAATCTTCATGCAGAATTGTATGACTTGGGTCAGTCAAGTGCTCGTTGTACAATACACCAAGAGCCTCGGATCTCTTCATCGTCAGCAGACTTAGATGGGCTGTTGATAGGTGATAGCATTGCTGTGTTGATGGTGTCATCAAGAGGCGAGAACAGGTTGTTCCCCCTGCTGCCAGTGGCATCGGATGGAACAGGTTCTACACGAACAGAGTCTGGCAGGCTTTCTTTTTTGTCTCATGTCTTCTTTCCTTGGCAAACATGAGAGCCGTCCTATGCTGTTTAGTGCTGTCATGACCTGCAGGACCCGAAAGATGACTGTGGCGCATTTTCCGGGGCTTGCCTTTCCTCATCGGACACACTTTGCATATAACATTGTCGGATCCGTGAACATCCAAATAGACTAAGATGATTTCATGAATCATGAGACAGGTAGTACACGTTGAAAATAAAACAAAGAAACATACCTTCTGGGTCTAAGCCTGAGGTGAATCTCTCCTTGAGCAGTTGCCTTGGCATTGAAATTTCAAGAGGGAGACTCGGAGAACTTGAGCTATGGATTTCACAAAGTGCGACTGTGATGAAGCCGGATGCAGGTCACGATCACAGAGAGCAGGTGTCACATGCATGCTATGCACATGCACACGCCAAGCCTCACCTCAACCAACAACTCCACTCACTGGTTCTGCCAGTCACATCTGCTATGTCCTCGGTTCTCCGTGTCAATACCCAGGCTGTACGAAACTTTCTGAGTCAAGGTTTTTCACTTGAACCACTGTACTTTGCCATTCAGTTCAATGGAAACAGCCCGTTGCACAATGTTCCTGATTACCTTGTACATTCTTTTCTGTGTATCCAACTCACCATGTCCTAACTGTGGAATTTAGCCTCTCAAAGTATCTGTTCATGTCCCTGATGAATTCTTGGACCAGTTCACCTGTTCTCTGATTGATCTAAAGTCTTCAAGTTGGAACCCACCCCTCGAGCCTCAGAATTACCTGCCAGTGCAAGATCGTCCTGAGCGGTACCTGGCCACCCCAGTCAGTCGTTTGAAAACCTCGGGTTATGGAACATTGTTTGACTGTGACCTGGCACTCTTTACTATAGGATGCTTTTCTTTTTTTCCCATTGTCACGCACATTTGACCCTTATGAGGGCAACTCATGGCAGAATTGGAGTAACAAATACGTGAACCCCCACTGGCAGGGAGTCAGAACTCCCAAAGCTATCATCCAAGCAAGCAAGGATCTTGGGTGAGGTCTCTAAGAAGCAGTGTGAGTACGTCAACAGGCCCGCGGCTCACTACGCACACTCACTCCCACACATATGGCACTGTCGTCATCTGCCTCGCCACACCGAGGACAGCATGCTGTGACCGCTCCGAAGACTCACACAGCATTGAGCTCGGGATCCTGTGGGAATTTCCTAATATGGAAAAAACTGGACCAGGACCGCAAAAAACCAATGAAAATGGTCTTTGTGGTCTGTTTGTCGGTCCTAGGACCAGTTTGAACCAGTCTTTATATGACCGGTCCAGAAGAACACATTCCCAGCTTTCTATTGATATTTTTGTTATGTAAATCGGTCCAGGCATTGTGGAGATATGATCATTTTAATATGTAGTACTATATTCAAAATATCTACTAAGTCAAACCAGTCTGTGGCTTGCTTCTGTGTGATTGATGGTCTTAGCAATCATTGTACCGGATGTAGTACTGACACATGGCATTAATTTGAGCCATGAAATACGTAGTTCAGTACACAAACAATTAAGATATGCCCATTTCCGAGCTACATGTCAAGTGAAGATAGATAAATTGCTACAAATCCCACCTAAATTCCTAAAATAGTACAAATATTTGGGGATGTGGGGGTATATGTGGCCCTCAGGGTTACAGTTTTTCAAAAGACCAGTCTGGACCAGTTTTATAGCAGTTTGTTTAATTTCTGAAATAAAAAGACCAGGACCAGGACCACAAAAAACCAGTCAGGACTGGTCAACTATTTCCAGTCTTTTTCCAGTCCTGGTCTGGTCCAGTTGCAGATTTCGGTCCTAGGACTAGACTTTCGAACACTAATTGTACACAAACTACTCTCACAGCCTCGCCCAGGGCCCAGCAGGCAGTATTGTAAAAATGAACCTTCATTATCACTGCAGCCGTCATGAAAGGGTGGACCTTCGATTCCAACAGTTGTCAATGCCTGTAAATGAAGGTTCAATGAAGATTCAGTGTATTTTGAATTCTAAAAAATCAAAAAGGCAGTGTGGCTGTGCTGAACCTTCAGTGCCACTTAATGAATTGAAAATACACTGAACCTTTATTGAACCTTCATTTACTATAGGAGTAGAAGATACACTCTTTTATGGGGACTGTCATAAATAAAGCTTCATTTTTACACAATTAGGTAGGTCCAGACCCACCAACTAAACAGGTCAACTCACACAATGTTTTCCTTTGGCAGGACACATATTAGCAGAGTCATTGCCAGTGGATCCAGTGTGGAGATGATCCCATGATGAAAGGAGAGAGATCTCGTTAATTTCAAAATCATATGACTCAACATTGTTGCGGACAGTGGTTTCCTCACAAAAGTGGAGTGTAGTGTTTCTAATCAGGCCAAGCCCCCTGTTAACCTGTTAACCACTGCCTTGACATGTTCCATTTCCTCCTCATTTCCGGGGAGCACCTTCAACATGCTGTTTGTTAGGTAAAAGGTACTAGTGACACAAAGTAGACGTACACCATAAGCACCCCACTCTGTTTGTTCAATGTTCTCAGCATCAATCTCAATCTTGTTCTCCAGTACTGTCGGGTTCTTCACCCAGACGTAAAAGCTAACATGATCAATATATGCCCAGGTGTGTCCGCCGGCGACAACAGGAGCCATGAAGGCTTCAGCAACAGCTGGTGTCTGACCAGACCCATGTTGAAATACGAGCACCGTCAAAGTACTAATATAGTAAATAGTTCACATGGTTGTATTGTATAAAGATAGCTCAGCAGTGTCTGAGTTTGAATAGGAGTTTATTCTATCTTTCTTCATAACCACAATGTCCCTCTCAACCCCAACCTCATTCCATACAATGTAAGTCTTCGAGTTACGCCTTTATCCTCTCAACAGGTTATGAGCCCCAAGCATTGTCACTGTATGTTTACATCAGTAACAAAGCTCGAAGAACACTTGTATCTAGAACGAGTGAGAACCTCGTGGTTCAAAAAGCCATTCCATCTTGATGCGGAAATGCTCAGATGTTGAAAGCTATAGAACAATGGCTAGGTACTCCATCCGCTATGTCTCTTGGAAATGATGGGACTTGGACATTCAGCGACACGGTTTTATTCGCTCCCTTCTCAACTTTATCGAAAGGTTCATGCTAATGCCCACTCCCAGATCCACAATGTCGACATCCATCTACAAAGCCATTACCAAGCTCAATAGTGGCAAATATCGTCACTGGGCCTGTGAAATGATGGCAGCTCTGCGTTCTCAAGGTCTCTGGACCAAAATCTCTTGTCCTCACCCCTCCTTCAACATCGCCTACACTGTCGTTGAAAACGAAGTCAACATTCAACGCAACCAACCACGCATCTATGAAGAGTGCAGCGATGAACAAAGGGCCTTCCTGGACAAATGGGATGACATCGACGACCAGGCAAGTGGCATCATTGCCCTTCACATAGAGGCCCACATCCATGCCTCCTTTGACCTCTGCGACAAGAAGCCATACAGCTCTGGCAAGCCATCAAGGATGTCTACGACACCCCCTCCATCACCTCTGCCTACACTGAGTTCAAACAACTCATGGCACTCACCATCCCGGAGAACAATCATCCCGCTACTGCCTTTGCTAAGATGCAAGGCCACTTCACTGCCCTCAGCAAGTTCGATCATGAGATCCCTGAAAAGATCCAGAACATGACAACCCAACTGGTACAAACCCTTCTGACAATGGACCTCCCGTTCGACCTGACTCTTCTGATTCAGATGACGATGATCAACCACATCCCCCTCTTGGTGATGCCCCTACTAGGATTCCACCTCGAAGTTGTGTATCACCTACACCCAGTTCACCCCTCTCTAGTCTCCCCCCTCGGAGCCTCCCTGCACTCCAGACTGACCTCCTCGTCCATTAACACCTCCATCTGGCCCTTGCCATTCTCACAGAGAAAGATGACCTCCACTTTGCCGTGGCAATGTCTATGGAGAGAGACAACACCCTCTCGATCAGCTTCGCGATCTAGAGGATGACACACCCTGGGGCGCACCTGAGGACGACGGTTGTGAACAACCTATCCCTGGTGGACTACTACCTCCATTCCCAACTCCTTCGATGATGTCGACCGCCTCACTAGGGAAGGGGGAGACAATTTGGTCATGTACCTAACGTCAAAGGCGATCCAACCCAATTATCGCAACTGGAAATATAAAGACACTCTAAAGCTCCCTGCCAAAGAGCAAAGACTCTGGCATGAGGCCTGCCTCAAAGAGTTACAAATACTCAAAGACCGAGATGTCTATGAAGTAGTCCCACGACCAGCAGACCGGAAAGTAATCTGTAATTGCTGGGTCTTCAACATCAAATCTGATGGTCATAAACAAGCCTGCTTGGTAGCCAAAGGCTTTTCCCAGGTTAAGGGTCTCGACTTTGATCAGATATTCTCACCAGTAGTACGATTTGAGACGGTGCGGGCCATGCTTGCCCTCTCCACCTTAGAAAAGTGGCATCTCACAGGACTAGATGTCCAATCTGCATACCTCTATGGGAAACTGGAAGAAGAAATCTACATGGAGTTTCCAGAAGGGTTCACGCCACCCAATACAAAAGGCAAGGTCCTCCAACTACTCCGCGCCCTATATGGTTTAAAGCAAGCTGGCTTAACCTGTTGGCGTGCTTTAGACAAGTCAATGAAGGATCTAGGCTTTGAGCGCCTTAAATCAGACGCTGGCCTCTTTATCCATCGCAATGGTGACAACCTTGTGATAGCCATAATCTACGTCAATGACGCCCTCTTCTGTGGACCAAACAAGGCTTTCGTAGAAAAACTAAAGACCACATTCATGAAGAAATGGGAATGTCGAGACCTCGGTGAACCATCTGAATTCCTGAAGATGAGAATAAAGCGTGATGGCCAGAAATTATATCTGGACCAATCTGCCTACCTCGAAATGATACTGGAACGTTTTGACGTCACCAACTCATGTATTGCTCATACTCCTCTCCCCTCAGGATACTATCCCAAGAAGAATACATCCCCTGTTGACCCAGAAATTTGCCTGAGGTTTCAAATGGTGATAGGATCCCTCATGTACCTAATGATTAGTACAAGACCTGATATAGCCTATGCAGTTACCCAACTGGCTAGACAAGCCGCAAACCCATCCCAAGATCACCTTGACAAAGTGTACTACATATGCAGATACCTACTTGGTACGTGTCAATACTTGCTAGTCTATAACAGTGAAAATGGGAAAGGCATCATTGCATGCACTGACTCCAATTGGGATCAAGATGTCCAGACAGGACACTTGCAGACAGGTTTTTACCTGAAACTTGCAGAAGGGGTCTTCCTATGGAATTCCCATCTCTAGAAAACCACTGCCCTCTCCTCTACTGAGGCAGAATACATGTCACTGAGTGACTGCTCTCGTCAGGCAGTTTGGATCTGGCAGATGATGGGTGAGCTCGGCTATAAGCTGTGCCCGATCCCCATTTGTGGTGACAGTCAAGGATTGCTCTTCATGGCAGAAAATCCAGTCACCGAAAAACGATCAAAACATATTCAACTTTGATATCACTTCATCCAAGACACAATCATGCAGGACAAGATAATTGAACTGTTCTATATAGAAGGAACAAAAAACCCAGCCGACATGTTCACAAAAAACCTCACTTTTGAGAAGTTCGCTGAATGTCAATCCCAACTCGGTCTTGAATTCTATTCTGACTGAATGCTCGCTTCAGGGCTCCCACGGCTAGCCGAATTGAACTGAGCTGTGGAATTGGGTGATAGATGCTGTCACTGATTGAGCTGAATCGAGGCTAAGCTGGCAGAGCTGCGGCAATACAAGCACTGCCACTGCAGAGGACAAGGTGGGTAGGAGTGATATCAGTGGTGTGGATAGTTGTGGAGTGCCTGAGGGACTCAGCAGTGGGAGGCAGATATGTAAAATTATATGCAAGGATGTACTACTATGTGGGTTGTGAGGTGAATGTTCATGAATGATAGTGGCCGACTGAGAAATCAACGGGTAATACTCGGAAGGCAGGTACTTTGGATGAGCAGGGGCACGGAGCCAGTGAATAGTAAGAGCCCTGAAATGGGCGTCACGGGGCAGGTTTAGCCGCAGATCCCATACAGAAAATCAGAGATGCTCGAAGGAAGTACTCAGGCAAGGATTGAAAGGCACAGGAGGGACCAAACTTTGACAACCAACCACTTTTTTCGTAGTTGGCAAGGGACTTAGTACATCATGACTTTGAACTTTTGGCAGCCTAAGGCAGGGTTGGAATTATAATAGCAGTTGGACTTAGCAGATGAGGTGGCATAGTGGGGCTGTTTGTCATCAACTTAAAGCAGTGATGCGAGTCGATGCAGTGAGTTGGTTTTTATTTATTTTGGAGACAAAAGGGAGATGCTTTGCATTCATGGGTACATTCATCATTTAGAATGGAAGCATGTGTTTTTTACATGTACATACAGTATTGTAAAACAGATGTGCTTAAGCACAATGGACAAAAAAGACAGGCAGTGTTGTTGGCACAATGGCACTGTTCTTAATTCCTTTTTTGGACACCACAGCACAGACAAAAAAGGAAGGCAAATGACGCACCATAACAAGCTTCTTGAATGGCCTCTAGCCAGATGGGTGTGTTCAGACTAAGTCATTTGCAACAGTTGATATGGCCCTTTGCATTGTCATGTTTACCCTCATTACGTAATTGTGGTCGTTGTGTCATTGTTGCACTGCCAGTTGGCATTGCACCCTTGTCACGTCATCATCTTTTGATGTCTTCAATGAGGTCAAGCGGAGGAGTGAGAGGGATAGACAGAAAGTATAGAAGATATACACTTCTATGTGTGCAGCCGAGGGGTTCAGGAGAACCAAAGAGGAATAATAAGGGAATAGATCTCTAGTAGAAACTTACTAGGAATGTATGAGAGAAAGCTATGAAGTAACTTGAAAGAGTTTTTTGAGAGTTGCTGATAAGAGTAGTAGAAAGAAGTATGTGGAAAACAACTTGGATTGAATGGACATCTAGGTCCATCTTATATACTACATGACTTGTTTGTACATGTTAGAGGGAACAGAGTATTGTCTAGAGATACCTTTGGACGTAAAGAACTGTAAAAGCTCTTGTCCAAGATATTCCCCTCCACAGTCTGAACGTACAGAGATAACAGAAAGACCAGTCAAGGTCTCCGCATGAAGAACTAATTCACGGAACCGCAAAGCAGTGTCACTCTTGCAATGAACCTATTTGCATCATTTTAATAAGCAGAACTATGATTATGAGGGATTCTGGAGAGCTGACATAGTGAATGCCAAACCATCTGATTAGGCTATCATTGTCTGTTTATATTGTGAGGTTTGTGTAGTTGACTAAGGCCCTGGCTCTGTTTATCCTCATCTTATTTTTCTGTTTCTGTAGTAAGTGTAGCAAAAAAAGTGTTTATAAAACTTAGAATTTTTTAAAAATTTAAAGTTTTCAGAAACAGAAAAGCCACAAAAAAAAAGTTCACAAAAAGTGCAGCAACAACATTGTCAAAATGGTACCATGTTGATACATGCACATTGACACAACAACAGATGATAATAATGGTGAGTGAGTACATATTGTTGTTGTTATTTTTACCTTCTCACTCACCTCCTCACTTGTGCAACAGGCCCACACAAATACTGTCCATATCCATGATACAACATGCTTGATGACAATAGCAATACCGAGGCATTACAAGAATCACAGACAAAGCCGGCAACAAGTCCAACAACAACCACAACATCCCATGCAACTGAGCCATCGTCTACATGTGCGAGAACTGTTATGTTTCTTCATTTCCAAGGTGCCATAGTCTATTAGGATTTAGGTTGCCTTCATAAGAACAAGATTTTTCCATACTATCTCACCTCACCTGACACCAGTACACATGCCGACATTTTTTCTAAACCACTTAGTCATCGTCAGATCCCAGACATAAGGGAGATCACTTGCACCAGAGTCTAAAAGGGACCCCTTGAGCAGGTGACCCTCAAAGGATTACAACCTCTACCTAAATTGTATCAAAGGGTTTATATGACCCACATACTTGTTTGCTTTGTGAAGGCTATGACCTCATCCGAGAGGACACACTTTGCTGCAGTATTAAAACCTACCTTGCACATTTTGGTTTAGTGCATGCTGAGAACTGGGAAATGGTTTTAGCTTGTATGTGGTCTAAATGTTGTTGACCCACTGGTATTACTTACCAATCTCTTGTGGAAAACAGATAGCCCCTGCATGCACAACCCAGTCTCTCCATTTATCTCTTGGCTATTCTCAAGGGATAGCAACTCGTCAACAGTTCCTTTTACAGAAAGGTAAAGTGACTTTTAATCAGATCCTCTCTTATATGAGTTTTACACCTGTATTAATTATTGGAAGCTGTATCTTTACCTAGTGCTTCTCCATACTTGCATTTCTCTTCTACCACTTGTCCAATCAAGAAAAAAAATTCATCCTTGAACTCTCTATCCTCTAGAGAATAGTAAAACTCAGTTTAATTTCTTCAGTCCTGACTAGAAATCATGAAAACTGAGGTACACTAACTGAAACTAACAAAGCAGGATCCTAACCAAGCACTAACCAAGCACTAACCAGACACTAACCAAGAAACTGATCTGCAACTTTGTACAGTGGGAATTGAATTAAGCACTTATCGAAGATAGTATAGATGATTACCTCTCATATGAGCCATAGATCACATGATTCTCATCACAGGTGGCCACGATATAACTGACTTTGTTGTGTAAGGTGTCATTTTCATGGAAAGATTATGATGATGTTCAAGTTGATCGTACTTGGGAACCTATCTCTGGTTTGAAGAACACCCACTCAGCTATAAATGACTTCCATCACTGTAAACCTTTGGCTCCTTGTCATCTGAAAATGGATCATGCTTTATTCAACAGCTTATTTTCAATTCTTATTTAGAATTATAGTCAGTCCTAGAGAATCTTATTGAAAGGCTATGCTCATATCCCCAAGAGGAGAGTGGCTAACAATGTGCACAGCGAGGGCAACAAGTGGCAAGGTCTAGTAGAGACACTTACTAGGGTGGCAGGTAAGAGAGAGCTACAGCAAAGACCTGATTATAGTGGTAAGAGTCGAAGAAGTCTCATTAGACAGTGGCCTGAAGGGCCTGGCTATATATACACAAAGGAACATATTTGTACATATGTTGATATATAATGTAAAAGGAAGTTCCATAGAACATTAAAGAATGTGAAGGAATTTTTGAGTAATTTAAGAGAATAATTAGGTAATGGTATAAGTATTTTTGTGGAGTATTAGTCATCATATTGGAAATATGATGAGTAAGGCAGGTAAAAGATAACCCAGCCAATAGCATAAGAGGCTCAAGCCTATAGCATAAAGAGCTCCTATCTATGATGTCATAACAATGACTAATCTGAGATAGCGAATAGAAAGTTCTAGAAAGAACTAGTAAGTGCTAGAGAGCATGGTAGAAACAGTAGGTATAGAAGAATAGAATACTACCGTTCCAACAAATCTATTGTAAATCACCAGTCAGTCTGACTGACCGCTCACAGTCCGGACTCCGGAGCACAGTTCGGCATCACCAACAGCCAGGACTAGAGTCTGGACATACTGACACTTGGACTAAGGTCAGGTGACCTACCCTGAGCCCCATCCTCAACATGACTACATTACCATGTCATCACCACTATCATTCCATTACTAGTCACTCCCTTATATGATTATGTAGACTTGATGTCACTTAGAATGTATGTAGGTAACGCCTCATGTAGTCTCCCTGTATGTAGAATAGTCCTATTGTATAAATACTCGAGTCGGTCATAGCTGGTAGACCCAGCTTTGACCTCTTGAACTTTTAGCCAAAGTCATTTGTGTTCCTCCACATCTTCTTCTCTTTCCAACTCCCGAGTGATAGTCCGATAGTCCGACCGGACTTCGGTTTACTTCAGAATCCAAGCTTGCCACTATTGACAAAAGTCAAGGTTTCAACATTACATGGAGTGAATTGCAACAAGTAAACATACCACGGATAAGAACTCCACTCCCCAGTCTTGTTCTTCTCAGTGTTGATCCTTGCTTCTATTGTTAATTGAGCTCTACTCGCTTTACCTCTTATCCTCAAGTCCAATGCCATAGACCAACCTCTAATAGATAGCTAGCAAACATGGGCAAGTAATTCTCGACTTGCACCCTCATACTCACAGTACTGCCTCTATTGAGGCTCCCCATAGTGTTTGCTACAATGGGATTTCATTCAGGATGTGAAGCGATAGTTTCTCTAGGTTCTAAAATATACAATCTATAGAATTGGTTAGCATCTCAACTCAGGTTATATCAATATTTCATCCTTCAGATTGTGGATATATCAGTAACAATCTATGTTGACCATGTAAATATGTTGCTGTATAGCCTTTCAAGCTTCAGATAGCTATAATTTGCTTGAGATCAAAGTTCACTTTGTTGTAGCATTTGAGTTCCAAAGTAGTGGAGCTGCAACAAGTAAGACCCTGAGGCTGACCAGTGGGACTAGAATTAAGAACTGGTTGTGCAGGATGGAACACTGCCACATTGCTCAGCGGTCTGCCTCCACACATACACTTTTCATGTTTTTATCTCATACAAACACTTTGATGAGGTGCTATCAAAGTGAAAGTTTTAACTCCAACATCATAAGTTTTGGTGATTTCAAATTTTATCTCATTGTAGACTTTGTAGCACTCTGTGCTACTTCTACCCACCAACATTGGATTTTCCACAATCAATAAACCAATCCTATATCTTTCCTCAATGTTCTAGACCTTTGTGGTGGCTCACTTCCATTTTCAAATTGTGATTACTTTTCCCACTATTATGGCTGATTGTGGATGCCAGTTGTTTACCAGTATTTACAGCCACTTGACTCAAATGGACTTCTCTGTTCTGTTTCCTTTGGTTACTCACTATGGACTCCAGTGTGACCTACAGTCCCTATTTAGTGGTTATCCCACCCCCACAAGCTTTCTGTACTTATCATTTCTTACTATTAAACTAAATGACTGAGCAATCAAAGAATATAGAAGAACTTAAGAGGTGTAGAGTCAAGTTTAAATGGTTGGGATGACATTGAAGAGCAAGAGATCAAATGATGAGAGGGGAAGATGAGCATGATATAAAATGCAAGACAAAGGAATAAGAGAAAAAGAAAAGGGGTACAGTCCCTTATCTGTGAATCCTTAGAACTCTTGTTAGCCCCTTCATTTCTCATTTCCCCTCTCAGAGGATTATCACTTGAGGCTACCCTTGTTCCTATCTGGACCAAGTGTAACAGGTATGAATTTATCAATTGGTCCTTGAGATTCCACTCAGGCTCAGATACTGCTGGTTTATAAGCTTGCAAGCAACTCTGTAGATGGTCAGTGTACACACCCAGTTCTGGCTCCTCCATGAGCCCAGGCAATGGCAATAGGGCAGGGGGATGTAGAAGAGCAGGAAAGAGTAGAGCAAGTGCCACTTACCTACCAGCACTGTGGCTTGTTTATATTTTCAGGGGGTGCTATTATTTCACTTATTCTTGACAGAGTTAGTATTTTAAATCACTGGTCTTGACTGACTGAGCGATCATAGTCCAGACATAGACCAGCCTGTCCAACACACCGGACTAGAGACCGGACATACCAAAACCCGGACTAAAGTCAGGTGACTCAATCCTCAGCCCTCGATGTCCAGAACATTATATCACTATAGTATCACCACTGTCATTACATTACTAACCACATCATTATATCATCATTATACTTAGAATGTATGTAAGGGACCCAGCTTCGACCTCTTGAGCTTTAAGCCAAAGTCCTTCGCTTCCTTCATCATCTTTTCATCTTTCCAAGTGTCAGTGTTAGCCCCTGAGTGATTAGTCTGATAGTCCAACCGGACTTTGGTTTACATCATTAGATCAAAGCTGCTCATACACTTCAGAGCTCCATCATTATCATTGCCATTCACCACTGCATCTTGTCGCACATATACTTGAATCCCAGAGTTAAGGGAATTGCTTGCTCAGTTAAGAGCCGTTGATTGTGTGATCAATCACGAGATAGCAACTTGGACTAAAGACACTGTGTTGGGTTAGTACGACCCTCAATCTGGTTCCCTTTGAACAGGCTTAGACCTCATTTGAGAGGACACCACTGTTCTGCTGGAAATAGTATCAAACCCTACCCTGTGCATAGTGGATCAGCACACACTTTAAACTGAATGTAATTGGTTTTAGGTGTGCATGATACCTGTGACGCACGTGGGTTATTACATCCCTCCAAAATTGTAGTGCCGGCAGGCTAGATCTTAGATAAAAGATCGAATCCATCTTTTTGGGCTCTCCATAGCGACACACACAGACACTCATGACGACTGATCCTTTGTTTCTTTTTACAGGTATTACTCTGGAGTGTGTGGTCTCTTCATGAGTACCCCTCTGACCATCCTGGACTACTGTCCACCTCATCCGAAAACTCCTCCACCTCTTGGATGATATCCTTAGGATCCATCATGACATCCTGGGAAGAAGTGCAAAAACACTTTGAAATGAAACCCAAACAATTCACCTCCGCTGCTAAGAAGGTTGCTGATCCCAGACCATGGGATGGAGACCTGGCCAAGTTCAGATTATGGTTCACCTGCCTAAATCTGTTTGCAATCACAAGGAAGGGTGACAAGAGGGACAAGGCATGCATGCTGGCAATGCTTTGGTCTCGACTTGGCAGTAAAGCGGAATTATACGCCTTATCAGAGATGGAGAAATACGCAGAGAAAGCAGAGTCCAAATACCTGGAGAATACCTGGAGTGGACCATTCTCTGCAAAGAACTCAAGGAATACTTCCAGATTCAGCACTATGTTCATGAGGCATACCAGAAGCTACTCTGGCTTCAACAACGATCAACTCTGGTTGATGAATTCATTTGAGACTTTGTCTAACTGGCCGGTGAGACTGAAATTATCAACAAGGAATCCTCTAGCTTGCTCAAGAAGGCTGTCTCGTTCAAAATCTATAACTTCCATGAGATGCATGAGACTAAGCTCGAATTAAAGCAGTTCACCAAGCTAATGCAAGCATACATTGAACTAGCCCGTAAGTTCGAAAATAAATCCCCTCCTTCCATTTTCTTCACTGGCCAAACCTCTCAAAACTGTTTTGAAGTTTGGACTACCCTCTGGACTACCGGCAGAGCCTCTTCAGTTGTCACAATGAAAGCTTTGTTAGACTCTGGAGCAACCTACACTTTTGTTGATTCTTGTCTAGTCGAACATTACAAGTTTTCTTTGATACCCCTATCCCGGTCTATCTCCATACAAAATGCTGATGGCACTCAAAACTCCAAAAAAGATATCTTGTCCTATGTTAACCTCTCTCCATTTCGATTTGTGATTCTAGGAGCACTTGACATTCTTTCTCCGTAAGAGCCTATGTTACTACTCTTTCCACTAATGCCTTTTTTCTTGGATTTGATTTTCTTTCTCTACATAATCCATCTATTGATTGGAATGTTCCTTCCCTAACCTTTGATAGGTGTCCGATCACATGTGCACTAATGTCTACACTGGAATATAGGCAATGTAGCTAAATACCTCGATGATCTATGTATCTTTATCAGCGGTCTCTCTCAGGAAGAGCATGCCAAAATAGTCCGGGAAGTTCTGAAATGTCTCCTGGAGAATGATCTATTTGTGAAACCTTCAAAGTGTCATTTTTTTCAAAAGAAGGTGGATTATTTAGGCATGGTGGTATCTAAAGAGGAGGTTGACATACAAGGAGACAAGACGAAGGCAATTGTGGACTGGCCAGTACTGAAGACCGTTACACAGGTTCAATCCTTCCTCGGACTATGTAACTATTACTGGCAATTCATAGATGGATTCACCAACATCAGTAAACCTTTAATCCTATTAACCCAGAAGGAACAGTCCTGGGTATGGGCCGAAGATCAAGAACAGGTGTTCCAAGCTTTAAAGTGAAGGTTTGAAGAAGTGCCCCTATTGGCTTACCCTGATCAGGACAAGGAGATCTGGATAGAGACCGATGCATCGGACATCGCTACCAGAGCTGTGCTCTCGGTCTTATGCGAAGACAGACTATGGAGGCCAAGTGCCTTTATCTCACATTGTTCAATGCCGGAGAGCAAAACTACCCTATTTATGATAAAGAACTTTTAGCAGTTATCTGTGCTCTCAAAGAGTGGCGCCATTATCTTGTCGGTAGACTGAAGTTTGAGATTTGGACTGATCACAAAAACTTGGAGTATTGGAAAAATCCGCAAACATTGTCCGCTAGACAGGCACGTTGGCATGCAGTACTCCAAGAGTTTAATTATGTTATGGTATATAAACTGGGGACCACCAATTCCTGGGCCGACACTTTATCTCATCTTATAGACCAGATCATGGAGATGTGGTATCTAATTTAAACGAAAACATTACTGTACTTCTCCCCCATGTATTCATTAATGATGTTCACCTTTCTTCCTCTTTTCTCAATAAAATACAAAAAGAAACAAAAAATACTAGTCTCAATGGACTACCGGACTACTGGTTAGATGACGATCTTTTACTAAATTCACAAAACAAAGTCTTTGTTCCTTTTTCTTTACATACTTCCCTTATTACCATCTGTCATGATTTGCCAATCGCTGGACATGGCGGTCAACAATGGACTTACTTGCTGATAGTCCAGCAATTTGCTTGGCCGAGCATGCGAAAAGATATTTATAACTACATAGACCAGTGTCATGTGTGCGCCCTCATGAAGGGATCATCAAAGCCACCAGCCAGAAAGCTTATGCCACTATTGGTACTAACCGGTCCTGTGGAAGACATTTCTGTAGATTTCATTTTGGGTTTCCCTCTGGTTAATGGTTTTGACAATGTTTGTGTAATTATAGACCGCTTCTCGAAAGAAGTAGTTTTCATTCCTTGTTCTAAATCTATTTCTTCTCTCCAGTTTGCTAAGTTATTTAGAGACAATGTATAATGTCAGCACAAACTACCGAAATCAGGGGTTTCAGACCAGGGCCCTCAATTCTCCTTGGCGTTCACCAAGGAGCTCTGTAAGATGCTAGGCATCAAACAGAAACTTTCCACCACCTATCACCCGCAGACAGACAGACAGACAGAACAGGTCAATTGAGACTTAGCCAGTTACCTCTGAGCATACTGTGCAAAGGAACTGGATCGCTGGATCGATTTCCTGAAAATTGCGGAGTTCCAGCACAACAACTCAGTCACACAGCAACCAGCAGCATACCGTTCAGCGTTACACGGAACTATATGCCCCATAAGCAGCCTGGTCATAGTCTGGTGGTGTTGGCGATAGTGAAGATCATAAAGACAAGCTCTGTAGTGAGCTTCAATGTGAGGCCTGAAGCAAAGTGTCCAAAGTGTCCATTGAATCAACAATCCAGTGTGCTTGGTACCCTCTCACACACAACAAATGATTTGCTGTGTCAAAAATCAAAACAGGCTTGGAGCTGATAATATCCCATACTTGCTGGGATTTGAACAATTCCTTCATCTGCTCCTTTTCAGCCTTTTCAGCCTTTTTCTCCCCACCCATTCAACCTGCAACATGTCCAAGGTGTTCAAGAGTAAGTGCATGTGGGTGCTCAGCAGACATACAATCCATATGTTCAATTTCAACCTCACCAAGGTAGCACCCAACCTCCAGCTATGTATTCCAGTGAAGCAAGTAATCTTCATTGAGTATATGTGTCCTTCTCATCTTGCACGATGGCTGGTAGTGGCAAACAAACAAATGATAGTTACTATGAGCAATCAAGCTTTGCTGAAGTAAGTAGATCTCTCGTTTGTAGTACCCCTGTTATTTGTAGTACCCGCCCTCATTCTGGTCAAGGATCCTCTGCCCTCTTCTTCCACACCTAATGCCAGTGACACCAATTTTTCTAGTATTCAAGTCTGTTGTCACAGTCTACGTGCACCTGTTTCCACCATATTAGTGGATGTGTTTACTCTATTGGATACTCCATCATTGCTTGCTTTTTTTTTAGGGGAGCTTGAAGTAATGGAAGTTAGTGGTTGAGCTGGTTATTGAGTAGTATGGAAAGAGTAAAATCCATTTACTTGCATCAACCAAAGAAAAGCTGATACTCTTTGCAGCGAGGAGGTATGAAGTATGGTTTAGAATTTAAATTCCCATATCAGCAAAAAAAACTGCTGCTAGTCTTGCAGTTGTCAGGGCTAGATAATTGGTTTTAATTGAACAAATCTTTCACAAAATAGAGCCTATTTACCCCTTTCTTGGAGAGGCTATTTGTTGGATTGGCCATCAATAAGCAGGCTGCAGAGGTAAACATGGCACTGACTTGCTACAATGTTGTTGAAGAAAACCACCAACTCATCCTCAAAATTCATAGACATTACCATGCCTTGCTTCTCTTCATGGATCTCAACTTTTATAGACTGATCCTCTTGGTAGGCCTGTAGAAGGTCAATGATATGTCCAATTGGTCAAGTCAAATGCACAAACACAAGAAGCTTATTTCAACATCTTGGAGGTGAGTCCACCCAAGAAGTGGGCACACAAGTGGGACTCTACACCATATCTTCAGTAAGCTTATAGTAACTTAATGTATTCACATTATGCTATCCAATTCTAGACTGAGTCTTCTTCTTATCTTTCATTTTCTCTGATATATAAGAGCAGTTATTGCTATTGGCTTGACTCATCTGTCACTCCTCATTGTAACATTTGACCTAATCAACTTGCAACTTGCAAGTACCAGAATGGCCATTGACAAAATCACTGGCAATTGCATATAGTCTTGTGACTGGCAACTACCAAATTCCAACCCAGCTGACCAAATTAAAATGTACAGGTAGCATTCTGATTTCATAAAAAATAATAATTAGCAACTGTCATTGGCCAATGTCATCTAATATTTTCAAACTCAGCTGGCTGGCAATGAAAAGTGCAAATCCTAGAGGTGGCCTGGCAAGGTGGCTTGCCAGTTGCGATAACTTTGGCCAAAATCTACAATATGGGCTGATATTTGTGTTCACTTACTAGTGAGTTTTTTTTGTCTCAAGTCTTTCAGAATGAATATATATGCTTTACAACCAAAGGCTTGGAAGTAAGAAGCATCTGGTTTATCACCAAGGAAAATTTCTGAAGATGTTTTCCATTAAGGTAAAAGGAATGATTAGTAAGTGGAATTCCAAACATTCCACTTGGTTGTTACAATTCCTACTTTTATGCCAGTGCTTTAGGTTTGGGACAAGATCCCTTGCCCTATGCTTCTCTTGTATCATACTGTGGAGAAGCTCACCATAGTCCAGTGTGGCCACACATACATGCCACACTAAACACTCCCCCCTGATTGCACAACTCAAGTCCATGAATTTGCCCTGCTAAAGGAGCAGAAGCAGACATGTGATAAGTGGTTCAAGGAAATGGCAAGGTATTCGTGACCAAAGCTTGCATTGTATCCTGGGACCCATGCAGCAACTTCATTATCCCCAACAGGACCTGAAGGGAACCTCAAACAATCAGGGATCAGGGTGCATGCAATGTAGTCAATGTACAATTGCAGAATTGAGGGGAGATCCGGAGGCATATATGGTGGCTCCTGTTACAGGTAATGAAGAGTAAAGTAATCATTCTTGATCCATGAGAGATCTAGAATTATATTAAATTGAAATCCAATGCAACAAGACCATACTCACTGTAAATTGGGGCTGAAAGAGAGGAGTTTGAAATACCATTAGCCATTACTGTCCATGCAGGGTCTGCATTGGTAGAAGACAGTATTGAAGGGGGGTGGGGGTCCACATGTGGTATGCTGGAATGCATGATCTCCAAATTAGATTGTTGATAAGATTATGTAGATATGCGGGTATTTCCGGTCCAGATAACAGTTGACCATCTCTACCAAAGAAGAAGAAAGCATAATGCACATGAAATTCTGAAACACTTACTCAGTTGTGCATACTGTCTTGCCAACCATCAAGCCAAGTCTTATTGTTGTTCATTGAGCAGCATGATACATGAACACAGAATTGAATGAATGTTTGACGCTATAGTGTCATCTCATCAATAAATCCAATAATAAAACAAATCATAAGAAAACACACACACATCCCTCAATCTTGAGAGTAACAAGATTTTCATAGGATGACATAGATTCCACCAATTCCACCACTCCTCCACACATTGGTCTGTGCACTACTCGAAATATGTCTTTAACAGCAAGATCAAAGCCTGTTGATGGTTGCCAGGTAATGTGGATGAAAGGAGGGCTCATGGTTACCATGTCACGGGAGAATTTGTGGAAGGCTTGCGAGGAATCAGTGATCCACAAGCTTGTTTTGGATAGAGATTGGATGGCGCCTTGGAAACACTCTGAAGGTCCACAATGAACTGTTGCCATGTCACCTATTTGGAGTTCTTGAACTGGAGGAGGTGTCAAATGTCAAAAGGTGTCTGAGATTGATGAGGGGAGCACATGATGTCATTGATGATCTGGAATATAACTTTCAATGTACACAAATAAGATAGTCATCTGAACCCATTACATTAATGCTAGATGTTGAAACATGGAAAAAGAACTCACTTCATCAACTTGTGAGTCGGAATCTGGCTGGATATGTAGACAGAGTCAGAGTCCCTCTACTTCAACCACTGGCCATGTATTCCCTTCCATTTCCCTGCTACCACTGAACGAAATCACTGGGTGAAAAAAGACAGTAGACATTTTAGAGCATTGTCACCCATTCTTCTCCTCTTTCAAGTAAAATATTAGTGGACAAGTCTTTCTGCTGTAAGGCAAGGATTATTTCTCTTTAATATGCATTTCGCCATCAGTAATCCTTACTTGGTCACCTTCATGCCAAAACTGAGTAGAAAAGAAAAAGATAGGTAGATAAATGTGGCATGTTGAGATCTTTGCAAGCATAAAATGATCCAGATTATTGAGATGGGGACTTGGGTCTAAAAAAGTTATACAACTTCCTTGTACACAGCTGAGGGGTTCAAGAGAACCAGGAGGAATAAAAGGGAATAAGGGTCTCTAGTAGAAACATACTAGAAATGTATGAGTAGAGAGCTATGAAGTAACTTGAAGTATTTGAGAGTTGCTGATGAGTGTATAAGAATAACCTGTGTGTAGAACAAGTTAATTGGAAGGGACATCAAAGTCCCTCTTATATACTACATGATTGTTTGTATATGTTATGGTATATAGAATGTGATGGAATATTATGTAAGTGTTCTAGCCAATAGCATATAAGACTCTATACATGATATGTAAGCACTGTGTCATATCCGAGTCATAACTACCACATATAAGTCATCATAGAAAATGAAAGAGTAAGTTCTAGACCAATGACTAAACAATCTAACTATGATTGTTTCAACAGGGTCTGGTGTAATAGAGATGTGATGAAGCTCGATAATGAGTAAACCACACTGATATTCCTTCTTTCAACAGCGGACATGATTAGTCTCAGGGAGACCAACTTGAGATGTGGTGTTTGCCAATCAGTGTCATAGGGACAATGAAGGGGGATGATGAGTGCACTGATTGACTCAGAGTTCTCTTGTCTATACTACACAAATGCCAACCTGCATCTATACTTGCCATGTTGAATTTGAAACCATCAAGAGACAACTGGCTCGATTTTTGTTTCAAAGACATGAGCAGCATCCAGTGGGGGACAAGCACTGTCTTCATGCCAAGCCTCAGAGGTTATATGTCAAGTCCAGCAGTTTTGCTGCAATCCAGTTTTCAATCCCCCCTTCCCATACCTCCATCCCATTTCCAATTCATCCTCTCAATTCTTGTGAGTCCCAGCATTGGATTAGATACTGACACTGAGACAAAGCAGTGAGAGAGCGATTGGCATGATTGCAATTAATCTTGATACCCAGAATCTTGGTAGTAGGTCCCAAGTCATGGATTTTGAAATGCTTGCACAACTGGTCCATCATCTGCTTGATCACATCCAATGACTAAGGCAAAGGTCATGTTGTCAACAAAGACAAAGAGGATGATGTAGATATCCTGGCAAGTGAAGATGTAAACAGCTGCATTGGAATAAGTCGGTGTGAAGCCCATAGAGCCAAGCACAGCATGAAGTTTGCAATGCCATCAATTTCTGCCTTGCTTGGTCCCATATAGTGCCTTCTGCAACTTGCAAACAGTCTTCTTTGGATCTCCTTTCTTAAAACTAATGGGCTGCTCCATGTACACCTCACATTCGATCTTCCTATTGAGATAAGCATGAGAGATGTCAATGGACCAAAGATGCCAGTCATAAATAGCTGCAAGCGCAAGGACAATGCGCAAAGTAGGCAAGCAGACAGTGGGAGCAAAGACCTCAAAGATGCTTGAATCCAGGATGCTGGTTGAAGCCTTGTGTGGTAGTGATCACAGGAGCCATCAGCATGATATTTGTATGCAAAGACCCACTTGGAACTGATGACAGGTCGATCTGTAGGCCTAGGAACAAGAGTCCATCTCCCATTCTGTCTCTGCACATTGAACTTGTCGAGAGCAGCCTGATGCCACTCTTGAGCATCCTCCTGACACATTGCCTCTGCATAGGATCAAGGAACAGCCTGAGACATCGTGCAAGCTAAATCAGCATCATTACAAACCTCTTCATTTTCGACTTCTCGAGGTCATGTGACCTGCTTAGTAATCAGTCACATGACTCATCTTGATAGCACTCAGTGGACCCTTATCTTATTAGTTAGCACTGCTTATCCGGACCAGCCCTAAGCTGGTCTGTGCGCACCTGTTAGTAGTATATATACTTGAATGCAGCAACCGAACAAGCCAGTCTTGTTCTGGTTGGATTCCCTCTAACCTATACATTCCCCTCCCCTAGTCTCTGTCCCCTTGTTGAGGTGCCATAATTTTTTTTGGATAGAGGTTGCCTTCAAGCAGCAACAGGGGGCAAAGCTAGATCAGGAAGTGGAGCTGCAGGTGGTGCGTAGCAGGCAAAGCTGGAGCTGGAGCTGGGAGCTGAGGAACAACTGGACAGCCCCCCCTAGTGACAGAACTAGATGACACCATAGAGTCCTCATCATCTGAGATGACTAGAGGCACATAAGATGAAGAGAGGGTTGAAGTAGTCAATGGGGACAATGATAGAGTAGAGGGACAAGCAAGGAAGTGTTGCTTATTGAAGTTGGTATGCTCTGAGATGATGGTATGCTTGGTCGAGAGATTATAGAACTTCCAGGTCTTATAACCTTCAGGATATCCTACAAAGATGCACTTGTCATAATGGGAACCCAAAGGTGAGTGCTGATCCTTCTGGAGATGAACATAAGCAGTACAACCCCAAACTTGAAGATAAGAGAAGTCAGGCTTGCTAAGGTATAGCATTGTCCAGCACAGTAGTAGGACATCTATTCCAAACATGCACAAGAGCAGCCAAAGCTTCGCCCCAGAATGAAGTAGGCAGGCCAGACTCATGTACATGCTGGTAATATGCTCAGAGAGCAGTCTGTCCATACATTCAGCAACTTCATTCTGCTGAGAACAAGTTCAAGCAGTGTGCTGGTGCATAATACCACACTGAGTGGTGAAATCTGCGAAGACATTACTCATATATTCATCTCCCTTGTCATCACACAGTGCCTTTAGCTTGCGCTCAGTGAATGCCTTAAACATCTTAAAAGCATCAAAGATGTCAGACTTGCATAGGCAACACAAAGCAATATCTTGAGTAATCGTTGATGAAGGTGACCCAGTAGCGGCCAGTGACTAACTGGTGCTGATACAGTTCCTTTACCCCGAGAATGTAATAATGTGCCAACCTGTGATGCCAAAGGGACAGATCGAGCGGCAATGATGTCACAGGGCAAGCAGCCTCACCAACAATAGAGCCATCCAAAAAAGCGGCATTGTTGTCTCTGATTAGTGTTTAAAGGTTCAGTTGCCAAACTGGAGAAAGACTGATGACTGAACCAGACCCACAACGTTGCAACCGGACCTCAGTTGCCGGTCTGGGAAGTCCAAGGCTTACCCGGTTGCCGGTTGCAGGCATCTTGTTTGAAGCAAAGGACCGACTGCAGGACCAGTTCACATTGTATACACAAGATGAGTACATACTAACTAAACGATAACATAATCTCCCGGACTGTCCCACTCCGACATCTCAACATCACGAGCAAAAAGTTCTTTGTATTCCATCAAGTTCACCTCTTCTACATAAGTAGCATTGATGTTTGCGGCATCTTGAAGTGTGTGTTGCCAATGGTGCTTGAGGATTTGCAAATATTCAAATTTGTCTGCACTGAGACGAGAATGGCGGTCCATGGTGATTTCGGCTCCAGCTGAGAATAGTCGTTCACACGGAACAGACATCACAGGAATAGCCCAGATATCCTTGGCAATCCGTGCCAATGTTGGATAGGTTTGTGTGTGGTCCTAGTAAGATAATATAACAAACTTTAAATCATGGTGAATAAAGAAATTAGCTTACCGACAATTGAATGATGTCCGTATCCTTCGCAATGTCATCGGGGACGCCCTCAAGGTAGCGGTGTAGCTCTGATTGCCAACCTCTGCCGTCTTGATTTGCTGTTTTCTTGACGAGTTCTCACCGGTGTCTATTGAAGTCGGATTCAAGAGAGTCAGTTATGGTCACGGCATTGGGAATGGTGGTGGAGGGAGTGGACATCGCAGCAATGGTAACGGGTTGGTCGCGCTGTCAATAATCTTCCATGGTGGCCTCAACGATCTTCAATGCTTCCGCTTGCCAGTCATTGGCATTGAGGTTTCCGGCCTCTTGTTCTTCCCACACTTGATGTTGAAAAAAGCGGACATTAAATTTTTTATTTGTAACTATTTTTACACCCCACACTATATAAGCAACTCAGGTCGAAGATTTTGTGTGGTGGATGATGAAAGTGGGGAAGAAAGAGAGTGTGGGAACAAAATCTTCGACCTGAGTTGCTTATATAGTGTGGGGTGTAAAAATAGTTACAAATAAAAAATTTAATGTCCGCTTTTTTCAACATCAAGTGTGGGAATTTGGACTTATACTTCAAAACTCTCTAAGTCTTTGCCACATATGTTTGCTACACTTGTGACACTTGTAACTACACTTTTGTCCTACACTTTTTCGCTTTTTTGTACACTTGCTACACTTTGTCCTACACTTTTTGTACACTCCTGTCCTACACTTTTTCGCTTTTTTGTACACTTTGTCCTACACTTTTGGTACACTTTTTTTGTACACTTGGTACACTTTGTCATACACTTTTTCGCTTTTTTGTACACATTGCCCTACACTTTTTGTACACTTTGTCCTACACTTTTTGTACACTTTGTCATACACTTTTTCGCTTTTTTGTACACATTGCCCTACACTTTTTGTACACATTGCCCTACACTTTTTGTACACTTTGTCCTACACTTTTTGTACACTTTGTCATACACTTTTTCGCTTTTTTGTACACATTGCCCTACACCTTTTGTACACTTTGTCCTATACTTTTTGTACACTTTTTTTGTACACTTGGTACACTTTGTCATACACTTTTTCGCTTTTTTGTACACTTTGTCCTACACTTTTGGTACACTTTTGGTACACCTTTATTTGCTTTTTTGTACACTTGTTTGGTACACTTGGTATACTTTGCCCTACACTTTTTCGCTTTTTTGTACACTTGTTTGGTACACTTGGTACACCTTGTGGTACACTTTTCTGACTACACTTTTTTGTACACTTAGTACACTTTGCCCTACACTTTTTCGCTTTTTTTGGTACAATTCACTTGGTACACTTTTTGTACACTTCTAGGTGCGAAAATCTATTTCCAAAAAAGGAAAGTGATTATTTCTGTTTGGTGTCATAACAAAAGTTGTAGCCCCTATTTATGTGATCCTAATGGTGCAACAATCTAATCAATCTGATCTAATCTGGATGAGATATGAGGACATGGTCCGCGAAACATCGACAAAAAAAGTGGCTGTGTCATGACAAAAGCATTGGTACACTTTTTTTGTACACTTAGTACACTCTGTCCTACACTTTTTTTCGCTATTTTGTACACTTTGTGCTACACTTTTGGTACACTTGTTTTGTACACTTAGCACACTCTGTGCTACACTTTTTCGCTTTTTTGTACACTTTGTGCTACACTTTCTGTACACTTTTTTTGTACACTTAGTACACTTTGTCCTACACTTTTTCGCTTTTTGTACATTTTTTTTGTACACTTGCTACACTTTGGCCTACACTTTTTTGTACACTTTTTTTGTACACTTAGTATACTCTGTCCTACACATTTTCGCTTTTCTGTACACTTTGTGCTACACTTTTTGTACACTTAAGCAATTTTATACTGGGAATAGATGACTTGAACTATTAAATTATCTGGAAAAACTTGGAAAAACAGAAAATATAAGCAAATTTTATACCAGGAACAGATGACTTGAACTAATTAGCTGGAAAAACATGAAAAAACAGAAAATATAAGCAAATTTTATACCAGGAACAGATGACTTGAAATAATTAGCTGGAAAAACATGAAAAAACATGAAAAAACATAGTCATTCAGATATTTACTGAAAATATATGATATTTTCTGAAATTATCCAGCGGAGGTTTTTCCTGATGGGCCGGCCATGACCAGCTGTTTCTTTCCATCCTTCTTAGGAATGAAGAAGACCGGAGAGGTCTGTGGGAACTCTTAGAGGGGCGGATATAGCCTTTCTTCAACTCCGAGTCGAGGAAAGTCCGGACTTCTCGAGTCTTGGAGTCCGATAACAGTATAATATGTCCAAAGGAATGCCAAGTGTTATTAGAATCACAAATCAAAACAGAAAGATTAACATAGACCGAGATATCTTTTTTGGAGTTTTGAGTACCATCGGTGTTTTGTACAGAGATAGACCGGGATAGGGGTATTACAGGAAACTTATAATGGTCAACTAAACGAGAATCAATAAAAGTGTGGGTTGCTCCAGAGTTGAGCAAAGCTTTCGTCGTGACCACTGAAGAGGCTCTGCCAGGAGTCCGGAGGGTAGTCTGAACTTCGAAACAGTTTCGAGAGGTTCGACCAGTGAAGGAAATGGAAGGAGGGGATTTATAAATAGAACTACAGGCTGTAACGAAGTCCGGAGAATTTCTATAAGTCTGTCACTAGATCCCTAGTCTTGTCACAGACTAGGGGGTAACTGGCCAGAACTAGCCAGTTGGGAACATTGCTGTGGACATCTGTCACCCTAGGGAAGCTGGCCAGTACTGGCCAGACCTGTCTAGACAAGTGTTGGTTTGCTGATTGGCAACTGCATTATTCGTGCAGTAATTTTTTCTTTTTCTTTGGAATCGGAATTAAGTACACCTTGTTTATTGTCTTTAAGTGCCACACCCGTAGATGGGGATGCCGATCTAGACATTCTACATACTGGAGAATAAGAAATTTGTACAGGAGAATTTGTAGCTAAAGAAATTATTTGTTCCATCTGCAGTCACACCCCTCACGTAACTACAGGTACCTAATTTTTTGATTCTTCACCGGGCACCACCAACCTTTCCACGGCCAACTGGTCTCTCCAACTTGAATAATATTGCTTCCACCTCTTCCGACATATACTCCATAACAGTGGACCAGACGGAGGGAGCAGCTTCCTGCTCCATAGCTCCACCTTGGTCTGGAATTTCTATTCATTGACCATAGTGGTCTTGTACCAACATAGTAGTCTGGGCTTGGGGTACCAGCTGTCCTTGTGGCCTTGGCTGTTACGCTTGGCCCTAAAGGTCAAGGGTATCCTCGAGAGAAAGTGTTACTAAGACGGACAAGGGCGAGAAAGGAGGAACGAAGGAGACGAGGGAGGTCTTGAGGATCGGGAGATCAA